>JAKOGI010002108.1:15000-90000 GCA_029747015.1 Carnegiea gigantea
TAGTGATTTTAGTAGAACACAACATTATATTAGACTAAAAGCATGTACACAACCAAAAGAACTCTCACAGTAAGAAAAAGAATATAAAGAATTTAACTCGCAACAAAACACTCAAAATTTACTGAATTTCATAAAGGATAAATATCGGGGCACCATAAATTTCAAAAAAAAAGAAATAGCATTAATTCGTGACAATTTTTTAAAATAATTCCATTTATTATTATTCATAATTTTTTAAAAATAATACCATTTCTTAATAATAATAATTCACATAAATGTTAGAAAGAATATCATTTCTTTTCCTGATCTTCTGTGGCAATATCTCATTTAGTAAAATAGGAGAGATTCTGCGAAGAAAAATGAAATGAAAGCCTAAATAACTATAATTGGTGAAAACTTTAAAATGAATACCATTTCTTTTCCTGATTCCCTTTGGCAACACCTCCGCTAACAAAAGGTTAGAGATCTAGAAAAATTAATGAAATCCTAAGTAACAACAATTCATGATTTTTTTTTTTGAAAATATCAGCTCTTTTTCTAATTTCCTATGATAATATCTATACCAACAAAATATGAGAGCCCCGCAAACAAAAAAAGAAAAGAGTCCGAAAGGCAACGAAAACTCAGAAAAGGATATTAACAAAAATTAAGGGTGTTTTAGGACTTTCTGGCTTCTATAAGGATGACGTGAGACAAGAGCAGGCTTCTATGACAGCACGAGTGGGACGCTAGATAATTCTTTCCTCAAACACTGAACCTGCAAAAAGGGCAACCCCGGATTGAGATCCGGGGAACGCCTCTCCGATGATCAAGTCAGCAGGGAATCCTAAAAAAAGACAGAGTAGAGAAAAAGAATTTATGATGTATGGGAGAATGTACCAGGAAAAAGTGATCAACTTTTTCGAGGTAGGAAGGGGGTATTTATAGTCCCTATAGCCAGGGAAAAAATGGTAATTTCACTTTGGGCATTTTCCTAATGGGCCGCGAATTGTTTTCCCACGGTGGGCTTCTGAGTCTCCAGAAGTAGGAGTTGCTAAGGTAGTTGACCTACCCTGGCTCATAGGCACTTGTGGGGAGCCCACCTTGAATCCACATATTTGCTAGATCAAAGGGGAACACAATCAAGATATTTGGGGGAAGGGTGCACAACATCCAAATTAAAACGAGAAAGAATGTTAAAAAAAAAAAAAGGTAGGTTGAAAGATACTCACCAATATCGTCACATAGGCCAGAACACTGTAACCTAAAAAGGGAAAAAAAAGGCCAAAAACTCGGAGAGCCTTCATTAAAATCAAAACAGCAGAATTACACATAGTAGTGATGTTTACTAGCATATGGTGTCATAGAGGCCATTGCAGTTATGGGCTGGGAAAGAGTGATTGACGTGGATTGCAACTTGGGAGACGTGCATAATTGAGTAAGGTTATAATGCCCCCAAAATGCTAATGACTTGATTTACGAAAAACTGCAACGGAAGACTTAATGATTGAAGGCGCTATCGCCGTCTCAAATAGCACAAGGCTAACTGAGACTACTCATTACTGCTAACTCACGATCATAAACACAAGAAACATTAAACTTAAAACACTCCAAGTTAAAAACCACAGTGGTCTAACTTCAATACCATCAACATATTCATATAAAGGGCCATCCTGTACTCCACATTAAACATGTACATTAAGAATAAACTCGTCTTGTCCTCGAGGTTATATCAACCTTCATGCCATGCTTAATCCACTATGAGCAACTGATAACTCCCAAAGGGGCTTGCTAAATGGAGGTATATGTGCGGCTTCATCACCTAAAATGAAAAACAGGAAAACATTTCGAGAAATGTGAGCTAAAGCTCAGTACATACATCCCCATATGGATAAATGAACATTAAAACCTTGCTGGTGTGTACCCACTTTTTGCAATTCATTTAGTTCATAATAACGATGAAAATGAAAGTAATATAAAATTGAATTGCTCATTATTATCTGTATGTGAACCCATTGTAGTGATATGATCTACACATAGGTGTACACCTGCCAATCCAATCAAGACTTGGCCTGAAGCCGCGCGGGTAAATGATGGGCTGACGCCCTATAGATGGTAATTAACGGGGTCACAAGTTAAATGGCAAATCACTGTATAAACTGATTCATTGATTAAACGCATTAAGAGTTGTAACTTGGTAAACATGTTCTACTTTATGAAGATACAGGTAATGGACGTACCTTGAGTTTTTAAAAATATCATCTAACTTGATAAATATGTTTTGACTTGATAACACTTATGCATAACGGGGAATGATAACTAGGCCTCGACTGTGTTTCATAAATGTCATTATAGGCTGTGTTTCATAAATGTCATTGTAGGTATATGTAGTCAGTAAATGATCCTTACTCACATAATTGATTAAGTTAAAGTATGTGTGATAGAAATTGAGTAATTAAATAGTATATATAACTTGGGTATTTCAATATAACTTCAAAACTGAATTAATGAGTAATTAAATCCGATATAAAGTAAATGAAAGTAAAATAGACCACAATGAGATAAATGATATTACAAAGGAAAAGGTCTTAATGGTGACAAATGAGAGAGTGGTTTTGGCCTTTTCTGAGATAGGTTGCTGATACGGATTTAAGAGTCGCTGATGTATAGCTTGGTTCAAGATAACAGTGAGTACACTAGATTGGCTTGATAAATACATTTGATACATTCTGAATTGAGCAAGTAATATAGGTTTGAGGCCAACAGAGATATATCTTGGTTCAAAATAGCATAAACTGCAATAACTTGGTTTGATGAATATGGTTTCTGAGTCAAAAATTCTCCCCACTTCCCATATTTCATTCTCAAGTCCTTTATATAAAGTTTTTCACCCCAAATAGATTATTGATCGCAATGAAAGCTATTAAACTCCCCAAGCTTGGTACTTTCTTTATGATATCCATAAGTGATTCAAAACTCATAATTAAGCTCCCAAAATGCATGTTTCTCTTCTTTTCTCTCATAAATTGAGCTAAAAACACCAATAAAATTCATGAATATGTATTTCATAACTAATATTTTAGTAAAGAAAAAGTAAGAGCATAATAGGGGCTTAGAAAGAAATACTCATAACTTAGTCTTCCGATCTCCGATTGAGACCCAATACCCTAATATCGAAAGCTTAATAAGTCCCGAAAAACTTTCATTTAGAATACCAAGTACGATTCCCACCATAGGATTCCCAAAATGGGGCTAGAATACAAGTATGCCAGTTTTGGTTTAACCTGCACAGTTCTGGTAAAATGGCCATAACTTTTTCCACAGATCTCGGATTAAGGCAATTTAAAAGGAGTTTGAAAGATAACACACTGACCTATCTAACCACCACATACCATAATTTTTCAATGGGCCGATCATTGCCAGTTTAATCTCAAGGTCACTCCCGTTTTTCGTCATTTTTAGCCCTCTCTGTTTTTGCTTTCTCCTCTTTTTTCCCATAAATCCTCACTTGAAATCATTCCTTAACTCCTCCAAAACCATCCAAAATTGCAACAACTCTATCATAATCATTAATAATACTAAAGATTACCAAATCAAATACAAATCAATCCATGAACATAGTTTTAACTTAAGCTTGCATGAACATGATCAACTTCAACCTTTACTTACTTTCCAACTTATCCCACAATTAAGCCATTCAATGTAACTCTTATTTCTATCAAAACAATATGATCAACTACCAAAAACAACAAGAACAAGAATCAAAAGCAAGATGCAAATAAAATCAACAAGAACAAGGTTAGGGTTTACTTATTTTGATGCTTCAAAAAGAGATATAAGTGGTGATTGATGTTTGTGGGAGTGTGGGTGGTGGCTAGGGTGGCTGGTGGTGGTTGTTTGGTGGCTGAACTGGTGGCGTCAAGGCTGGCTAGTGGTTGTGGCAGCCATGAACAGCAGCAGTGGCAGCAAGCATGACTTAGAGAGAGAGAGAAAGAAGAAGGAGATTGATATTTGTGCCTTTTACTTGGCTCAAAATGATTCCCTCTTACTTGACTGAGTTTTTATCTACCAAAAGTGAGCTTAAGCTAATGGTAATTAGACACATTTAATGGTCATTAGCTAAGTAAAATGAGGTAATACCTTGTTGGGCCGAAATTGGGCTAAAGTGAGTTTGGGCCCGAAGGAAAATGACACTTCTGCGACAGAAATTTTTTGTAGCTCGAAATTAAATTTTTGCAAGGTTATAAAAATAATAGTAGTAATAATAATAATAATAATAATAATAATAATAATAATAATAATGAATTCTTAAATTATAATTATCGAGGTCTACTATCGATTCGCCTGAAATTTTACGATAATTAAAACCCGAAGTGCAAAGTGGGACCCAACAAATTGTAATTTGCTAAATAAATAAATTGGGTGCATTTGAATTAATAAACATAATTTGGTTAAATAAATAACTATGAAAATAAAGATGATTTAAACAAATATGGATTCGAGTCGGGATATTATAGTCTTCCTCCCTTAAAGAGTTTCATCCTCGAAACTTATGAGTTTTGTGAAAATATGCACTGATATCACAAATAAATGCAGACATTTGGCTTTCATCTCTTTCTGGGTTTCCCTAAGTGGATTTTGAGGAGGTATGATTTGCTCGAAATACTTTTTGCCCCATCTAAAACTGTGATTGTCTCCTACTTTTGTCGACATAACTCTTTTGTCGGCCTTGTCTCACCTTAACATGGCCTTGAATTTCTTTCGTAATTCTTGCTCAGATTAACTATATTCTTATACCCAATGCTTCTTCTGGCTCGCTCCAATAGGACCCGACATTGCTTAAAATTATGCTCTTCTCAAAATGTCCACATTTAGTATTCTCTAGGCATCACCTATTCTCCCCTCATCCGACTAATCAAAGGTATGCTCCAATTTCACATTGGACAATAAAATGAATATCGCTAGGAATGAAAATGAGAGAATTGGTAGTCAAGCGAGTCATTAAGTCTAAAAGAAATAAACAATGAGATTAGAAAAGATTGATAAAAAGGGGATTATCATGAGGTGGTTGAAATAAAATAGCTAGAATATTGAAGTATAATGCCATATGAATCATGGTTTATAAATATGGATCATAAATGATCCAATAGATAGTTAACCAAGGGGAAAGATGGCTCGATTACACTTGGGTTTAGCAAAAGCAAGATGGCAAGGTGGTAACTTTCTAGCCTCAATTGTCAGGTTAAGTGCCCTAGATAGATGGGAAAAGCAATGTGCGATAAGTAGATAGATAGATTGGATAAGTAAAATGCAATAGATATATAAATAGATTGGACAAGTTTGGGATCGTGCCTTTGCTCAGATAAAGTCAATTTGAGCGCAGCAATAAGATGGAATGGAGAATGCTGAAGTTTATTGATGAGGATGTAAAATATAAGTGTGACAATTGAATTTAGAAGCAAGGAGAATAATTATATTATGAATTCAGAGCAAGTTCTACGAGCGTATCATTATGAACAAATGAAATATCAGGTATAGGGACATTAAACAATATTGGATAAAATCAAATTGGAAAGATGAAACAAGCAGACAATTATAGGAGCTACTATAAAAGAGCATTCTTAAAAATGATTAGCTGTCATTGGCGTGGTTTAGATAAAAATTGAAGCCATTTAAACAAGTGGCCTAGATAAAGAGATGTTATAGATCAAGTGAGTGTCAACAGCAAAGGAATAATGCCCCTAAACAATCCAAGGTGACTAGGGCCGAAGTAAGTCAATGATTGGAAGTAATGGGAGCATTACTGGTGTAAGGTCTTAGTGACAAGAACAGCCTCTTTCTATGCATGGCAACTAAATCTTACTCATACCACCCATATAGTGTCAAGTAGCACACTGCAAGCTACCGAACTACCGTCACAGGATTTCCTACAGTAATTCCATCTCATACTGATTTAACCCAAAGATATACCAAGTTGCAAATGGCATTCCCACAATAGGTTTTAAATATCACTGTACTGAATATCATGTATATTAATACACCTCAATAAAACTCTCAAATTCTGGAGCTAAACAGACAGAGTTTTGCCTAAAAACTGGCTAAAACCTAGGCTTAAAGCCTTACAACAGGTACTTAACATGAAAAATCACACTTCAATAGCTCAACGGTCACGCGTCGGAGTTTAATAACTCAACAGGCCACACACCCGGAGTACATCATTGCAAAACTTAAACAAATGATAGAATTGAAGCATACATTACACTCCCAAGTAAACTAAAGCATGCATCACTATCAGGTCACCCAATTTGTGTGTCCCTCACTCCTCTTGGTAATGCTCGAGTCTCAGGGTATTATCGAATGATTGAGTCACTCAAATGGAAATGGTTCCTCATTATATGCCCATACATATGTACTTATAATCAGCGGCTCATTCAGCTGGTCCAACATAACTCATAAACACCTTATAGCTCACAGTGGCCCTTAAAACCTTAGCTCTGATACCACAACTGTAACGCCCCCAAAATACTAATGATTTGATTTACGAAAAACTGCAGCGGAAGACTTAATGATTAAAGGCGCTATCGCCGTCCCAAATAGGACAAGACTAACTGAGGCTACTCATTACTGCCAACTCATGATCATAAACACAAGAAACATTAAACTTAAAATACTCCAAGTCAAAAACCACAGTGGTCTAACTTCAATACCATCAACATATTCATACAAAGGGCCATCCTACACTCCACATCAAACATGTACATTGAGAATAAACTCATCTTATCCTCGAGGTTATATCCAACCTTCATGCCATGCTTAATCCACTGTGAGCAACTGATAACTCCCAAAGGGGCTTGCTAAATGGAGGTATATGTGTGGCTTCATCACCTAAAATGAAAAATCAGAAAACATTTTGAGAAATGTGAGCTAAAGCTCAGTACATACATCCCCATATGGGTAAATGAACATTAAAACCTTGCTGGCGGGTACCCACTTTTTGCAATTCATTTAGTTCGCAATAACAATGAAAATGAAAGTAATATAAAACTGAATTGCTCATTATTATCTGGATGTGAACCCGTTGGAATGATATAATCTATACATAGGTGTACACCTGCCAATCCAATCAAGACTTAGCCTGAAATCGTGTGGGTAAATGATGGGCTGATGCCCTGTAGATTATAACTTATGGGGTTACAAGTTAAATGGCAAATCACTCTGCAAACTGATTCATCGATAAACTCATTAAGAGTTGTAACTTGGTAAACATGTTCTGCTTTCTGAAGATACAGGCAATGGACATACCTTGAGCCTTTAAAAATGTCATCTGACTTGATAAATATGTTCTGACTTGATAATATTTGTGCATAACGGGGAACGATAACTAAGCATCGACTCTGTTTCATAAATGTCATTGCAGGTATGTGCAGTCAGTAAATAATCCTTACTCACATAATTGAGTAACTAAAAGTATGTGTGATAGAAATTGAGTAATTAAATGGTATATAACTTGGGTATTTCAATATAACTTCAAAACTGAATTTATGAAAGTAATTAAATCTGATATAAAGTAAATGATAGTAAAATAGACCACAATAAGATAAATGAGATTACAAAGGAAAAGGCCTTGATAGTGATAAATGGTAGAGTGATTTTAACCTTTTCTGAGATAGGTTGCTGATACAGATTTAAGGCTCGCTGATGTATAGTTTGGTTCAAAATAACAGCGAGTACACTAGATTGGCTTGATAAATACATTTGATATATTCTGAATTGAGTAAGTAATAAAGGTTTGAGGCCAAGAGAGATATATCTTGGTTCAAAATAGTATAAATTGCAATAATGTGGTCTGATAAATATGGTTTCTAAGTCAAAAATTCTCCCTACTTCCCATATTTCGTTTACAAGTCCATTAAATACAGTTTTTCACCCCAAATAGATTATTGATCCTAATGAAAGCTATTAAAATCCCCAAACTTAGTACTTTCTTTGTAATTTCCATAAGTGATTCAAAACTCATAATTAAGCTCCCAAAATGCATGTTTCTCTTCTTTTGTCTCATAAATTGAGCTGAAAACCCCACTAAAATCCATGAATATTTATTTCATTGCTAATAGTTTAGTAAAGAAAAAGGAAGAGCATAATAGGGGCTTAGAAAGAAAGACTCGTAACTTAGTCTTTCGATCTCCGATTGAGACCCAATACCCCAATATCAAAAGCTTAAGAAGTCCCGAAAAACTTTCATTTGGAACACCAAGCATGATTCCCACCATAGGATTCCCAAAATGGGGTTAGAACACAAATATACCAGTTTTAATCTAACCTGCACAATTCTGATAAAACGGCCATAACGTTTTCCACAGACCTCGGATTGAGGTGATTCAAAAGGAATTCGAAAGATAACACACTGACCTATCTACCTACCACATTTCATAATTTGTCAATGGGTCGATCATTACCAGTTTAATCTCAAATTCACCCCTATTTTTTGCCATTTTCAGCCCTCACAATTTTTGCTTTCTCCTCTTTTTTCCCATAAATCCTCACTTGAAATCATTCCTCAACTCCTTCAAAACCATTCAAAACTACAACAACTCCATTGTAATCATTAATAATGCTAAAGATCACCAAATCAAGTACAAATCAATCCATAAACATGGTTTTAACATAAGCTTGCATGAACATGATCAACTTCAACCTTTACTTACTTTCCAAATTATCCCACAATTAAAACATCCAAAATAACTCTTATTCATATCAAAACAACATGATCAACCACCAAAAATAACAAGAGCAGGAATCAAAACCAAGATGTAGGCAAAATCAACAAGAATAAGGTTAGGGTTTACTCATTTTGATGCTTGAAAAAGAGGTATAAGTGGTGATTGATGTTTGTGGGAGTGTGGGTGGTGGCTAGGGTGGCTGTTGGTGGTTGTCTGGTTGCTGAACTAGTGGCGCCAAGGCTGGCTAGTGGTTGTGGCAGCCATGAACAGCAGCAGCAACAAGCATGGCTTAGAGAGGGAGAAAGAAGAAGGAGATTGATATTTGTGGGTTTTACTTGGCTCAAAATGATTCACTCTTACTTGACTGAGTTTTTATCTACCAAAAGTAAGCTTAAGCCAATGGTGATTAAACACATTTAATAGTCATTAGCTAAGTAAAATAAGGTAATAGCTTGTTGGGCCGAAATTGGGCTAAAATGAGTTTGGGCCCGAAGGAAAATTACACTTTCTGCGATTAAAATTTTTCATAACTCGAAATTAATTGCGAGGTTATAAAAATAATAGTATTAATAATAATGATGATGATGATGATGATAATAATAATAATGAATTCTTAAATTATAATTATCGAAGCCTACTATCGATTCATCTGAAATTTTACGATAATTGAAACCTGAAGAGCAAAGTAGGACCCAGCAAATTGTAATTTGCTAAATAAATAAATTGGGTGTATTTGAATTAATAAACATGATTTGGTTAAATAAATAACCTTGAAAATAAAGATGATTTAAGTAAATATAGATTAGGGTTGGGATGTTACAAAGGTTTTGTTGGTCAAATGCAAGTATATGGAGTTTGTTAAAATGAATTTTCTTTTACGACTATGATTACCCAACATAGGTTATCAACGATGGTAAATGTCACACCCTCTGAAAATGACTCCCAATTAATTCAAACCTATTCTTCTTTTATCATAGATATAGATTTCATCCCATCATCGATTGGGTTAATTTTAACAAATCATGTGAAACTTGTCCCTTTTTTTGGCCAGTAAGATAATACAAATATTATAATCAATACACAAAACTAGTAACCAGATACTTGAACTCTGCAATACAAAAGAGACCACATCCTTCAGCAGCATCCTAAGGCGCTTATAGGAATTACAACTAGAGATAATGGGGCTCTTGATACCTCCAAACTCGGCAGGTCGTTTGGCAGTGATTAACTCCGCAACTTCAAGCCTTAGCGCCTTGAGTTTTCTTCTACAAAAATGAGTCCAGTATCCAGTAGATTGTTGAGTCGGCCAACAATCATTGTGAAGCCATTGCTCATATCTCTTGTCACGCTTGCAGTCTTTCCTGCATCATTCAAATGAATTAGTATTAAATAACATCAAATCATACTCTCTACCTTTGGAGGAATTTTTGTTGCCCTCACATATCTCTTCTTCTTCAAAGTTTTACAATTCCTTCAGGTGTTTTGTTTCCTTCCTTTCTGGCCACTAGGAGGTTTTGCAAAAAATTGAAATTGCAGCAATCTCATTACCATCTTGACATGTCAAGTATGTGTGGTGACCAGTTGACTCTATGGTTGTAGTGTTTAGATTATCCTCTATGATGGATCTTATATCATCTTCCACTATGACCTCTACAACTTGATTCTATCCAGACACATCCTATGCCTTCGAAGGTTGACTATCTCTTTGTTGTGTACGAACAATGAAATAGGCTGTAGTTCTGATATATAGAATTCATCCATTTTTCCTTGTTTAACTCTAGTGTAAGTTGAGGATGATAGCCGAAGGGATCTTTGTCGGTGAAGTCTCTTAGTCTTGGTTAAGAATTGGAGCATAGCATCCGGATAACCATCAACATCCATGGAAGAGGATGTCGGAGATGTGGTAGAGTCATCATTCTTCATACCCAAGAGGCTAAAGTCGAGTTTGACGCCGAGGGCGATTGCAGGCTCGCTCTATCAAGGTCCCTATCAAAGGTGCTTCGTGCCTCAACCTTTTCACATAACTCATCAACTATAGGCATCATTAGATAGTATGCATTTAACATGCCTATTGAATTTCCGTAAATGTGCTTGCTTATGTGCTTCTTTAAGAATTGTGTGCTTGATCCTAAAATACAAAGTGGTGGCATTAATGAAGTTGGATGGGACATATGGTCTTGTATGATAAGAACTCAACTTTGGGGGTGTTTAACCAATTTGCCTATTATGTATGATCCTGACTAGTGCGGATTGCTAATGTGTTGTAAAACATATGATGAAAGTTATTAGGAAAGAAACTAAAGTCAATTAATCCTCTTATGATCAGGATTTCGGGAAACAATAGAGAATCTCAAATTAGGCCCCAACTTAACCTAAGGCCTCAAACTAACCTGGAAACCACCATTGCTAGCTTGAGAGAAAGACTAGAAGCCCTTGGACTTGAAAATGGGAGCGAAATTCTTAGCAATGTTGATGAGTCGAATCCACCAACAGGGGTGGATCTCACCAAGTTGCTGCTTCTAGAGCTCCTACAGAAACAAGGGGAGCAGTTGCGACAATAAAATGAACATCTCTAAAAGACGAACAAAATAAAAGAAAAGAAGATGGCGGATAACAATTCATATATGTTTAAGAGACTTGCTAGCCATAATTCACCCACATACAATGTCACCCTCTAGCCTAAAGCATTCGAAAATTGGACTCGAAGCATGGAGAAGCTGTTTAACGGTCTACAGTGTCCTAATGAATGAAGGATAAGATTTGCTAGGTTCCACCTAAATGATGGGGCTAACCTTTGGTAAGGTACCATTAGGGAAAGTGCCTAAGTTTGTATGGAATAAATTCAAGGAAATTTGTGATCAAAATAAGAAAGATGATTGATTTGCATGCGAGGAGGGGGAGAGAGAGAGAGAGAAAAGTGAATGGAGGTTTTGAAATGATAAATGACGTAAATTTAATAGTTGATAGTAATGAGAGAGAATAATTGGAAGTATGATGCTCATGAGAAGTACCGTGCAACAATTATTTACGAACATGAATTTAAGGGCCTCTATAGTTGAAAAGGGAAAACTAATATTACATTTCACCCTTCCATCCCAACAACAGACCAAGTTTTTTACCGAATTTTACCACTAGTGTTAAAAGTCTTGAACTTCAGAACTGCACCATTAAGCATTGAGTGAGTGCACTACAAGATTACATTCCACTTCCAACCATGAGCATGTTCTTTTTGTGAATAAATGGGGGTTCCCATACCCTATCATTCCTTTCTACTCATTTAGAAAAATTTCACCCCTTTCCTACCGTTCTATATGATTCCTTCCTATTATTTCTCATCCTTTTCGCCTTCTAAAAAATATCTACCTTCTCCATCCTTCTCATTGCTTTCCATTCCATACTTGTTCTTTCCCAACAAAAGAAAAAAAAAGGGCCCTACAACGATCCTCTTCCTTCAAAAATACCAGTTCAATGGCATAATCTTCTGCATTCAGGTATGGCAAACATGCAAACGGAAGCAATATCACTGGAATTGCGTAAATATTAGACCCAAATTTCTTAGTGTATTCAATCAGCATCAGGCATCGAAGATCCAATTTTTGAATTATACAAAAGATTTGCTAGGCTACCCATTACATAAAAAATAAAAAGTAAAACTATACACTCAGGATTAACAAAAATGGGAAAAAGAAAAAAGGAGGGGGGGGGGACACCACTAAACAAAACAAGTACCAACGGCGCAGAACCTTCAGGATTGCAAGGTTCATTCAGCAGAACGCTTGTCAAACAGGAATGACATCGATCTTAGAGGTGTCTTCACATCTCAAAACAATACCCTCAAGGCTAGCAGGAAGTATGCATTTAGACCACTGGCATCCAGTTGGTAATGGCTCTGGCGGTGGAGCTATCATAAGCACGTTGTCATTTCGTTGAACTACCCCCATCACACTCACCGTGCTTCCTTCCTTGATATACCTGTCACCATTAGAAGGGGTGGGGGGTCAGACTAGTTGGGAAGCTTGACAACCAAGTGAAACTGGCCACCTGGTGTGAACTGGAGTTCCAACTTTGCAGCGCAAAGAACTATCTAGTTTTGACAACCCCAAACTCTTCCCGCATAGCACGTAAAAAGAAGTGCAATATTAAGCAGCATAAAAAGAAAAAATGGTAGTAATGTTTAGTTGGGCACCCATTGCATGACAGGAGGCAAACATATATATGGGGAAGTAAAGCTAAATTAATGACCTCCTTAAAACAGTAATAGGGAGGAAATCTGACGTTAGAGGATATTTGAAGTTTCAAGTGAAAACACAATGTGAGAGAAGTATGGGGATGAACAGACGAGACAGGGAAGCTGCCCTATATTTGGGAAGAGTGACGCAGGTAAGGGAACCTTTAAGGCATGAAAGATTTGAAGATGAGAAGGAAGTAACAGATGCATCCAAGACAGAATGGAAGCAAGGAAGCGCGGAAACACAAGTGTACCAGGCACAATTTAAGAAGAAAAGAGCGCTAAGGCCCTTTCGGATGTTACTCCCAAAAGCTAGAAAAAGAGGGGGTGGGTGTCTCTGCTATTTGTGGTCTAATATGCCTTTTTTTTGAATCTCAGTTTTGCTAATTGTCTCCCTTAGGCTAATGGAGGAATGGATAAAAATAATTTTACTTATTAGATAAGATTGTACACATAAATGGATATAAAGTTTTTTAATCAACAAAAATTCCATAATTAAATTTTACATGTGAAATGAAAATTGTCTCCTAAATCATGCTTGCTAAGCGGAAGACAATTATCTGCATCACTAGAATCAAGCTCTCAACTCACACCGCCCTCAATTAAAGTTCTTTTGCTCATTAACAGATCAAAAAGCCGCACATGAGGCGAGCTTTGAATTCATTAGGCTGCAATTGATGAAAGCCAAATCAACTTTTTTTTTTTTTGGGTGCTAACAGGGGGCCTAAGTCCCTAGAGGAAAACTATCATTAAGAACTAACAATCATGGCCCAGCCACACCACCAAGGTCCTCAAAGAGAATTAGGGCCAAAACGGTAGGGGGGTATGCAGAACATTACAAGCTTGTGAGATTGATCCACCCGCAAGTTACCAAATCAACTATGGCACTGGCCTTCCCAGTTCCACCCAATTTAGTTTTCCGTTCTTTTTAATTTTTAAAGCCCCCACCCCTTTAACCACGGCAGATTAAGATGTATTCCTACTTCCAACTAAATTTGGTACCTGCTTGTTACACAATTGGAACAACAGTTCTCTTTTTTCTATAATTAATGGTTGTAGCTGGCATTAATAGTCGATTTTAGGGAAAGGGAAGATCGAACAGGGGAGGAAATAGATATGTGGTTGGGTTGAAGACTATAGTAGCCACAATACTCGTCGATGGTGACAGCAAACTGAACCTGGCTTCGAACGTGCGATTTTGGACATGTCTTTCTTGAAAAGGTGAATCTACAACAAAACTCCAACCAGGGAATATCGTGTTCCAGCGGTATGCTAGATTGGTGTAAGGCCGTCAAGGATAAGGGGTTTGGGAAGTGTAAAAACTATAATGAGAGTAAGTGCGTCGCAGTTTGTTTAGTTCTTTGCTCTTACGTTCTATAAGATTAATTAGGCAAGATTTTATTTCGACCGAAAAGGGAAAACTATAAATAAATATAATTATGCAAATTTATGTCAATTTATGTACATAATCTTATCTAGTTAAATGGATATAATTATTTTTATCCATTATTATCTATAGCCCTGAGGGCAAAACTTAGCAAAAGCCTTTTTTTAATTAGCCAACCCAGATGACCAAATATCAAACGATAGATAAATAAATAAAAGCGTTAGAAACAAATGAAAAATGGTGATGAATATATTGATGAAAGCAAGGACAAAAAGATAAAAGCGCAAAATTTTGCCGAGTCCCCAAAAAAAAAAAAAGATATTTGTTTTCTTTTCCAAGTTTTAAAGTGGGTGTTTGGGGGGGAGCATAGTGCTGTAAAACTTAAATAAGAAAAGCTGCATAGGCTTGAAGACCAGCGCATGCGACCATAGAGAACTTAACAAATGGCAATGTATTGACTATTGAGTTATCACGATTCATCAGTAAGAATTTTTTTAAAAAAAAAAAAAAAAACACACACACACACTTGAAGAACAATTAACATTACAAAAGACAGTGGGCTACAGAGTGGTTTCCAATGATGGCCCCAAAAAAAACAAGGAAAGAAAGCTAAAAGTGTGAAATTGAAGATCTTCGAATCCAACAAGAACTTTGGAAGCTAAGGACAAAATTTGCAGAAAGTTATACTAAAAAGGCCAGGTCTGACCGAGAAAAGCTACCAAACTTTTGGATTTAACCAAGAACTACGACGAGGAAACCACCTGAAGTAGAACATTCAACATTTCTGAATTTGGGTCAGGATGGAGATGTGTCAACCAAGTTAGCTGTAACAACGTAGTAAAATTCTCTCATTTTATATCAACTTCTAATTTTCCCTTTGCCTCAGAAATCATCTTCTTCCGTGTCATCATCTCTGATTCATGTACTCTCAGCTGGCTATTGCCAGTATAATTATTACACTTATAGCCATATATCATCAGTATACGCACTAGAGACCAATGATCGTTATCATTTAAGCACATAAACATTGACCTTTTTCCTGCAACTAACCAGCAGAACCTAAAGAACAGCAAAGCATGCTCAACATGTTGGGTTAACCCATAGGCCATAACTAAATCTGGCCTAGGTTAAGCTTTCTGAACCAATGCCCATACACACCTGACCCATATTACATTGGAACCTAAAATATAGGACCTTTGTCTTAACCGCTAGGTCTGTTTGGGAGTCAGGAACAGTATATTGTTCACTATATTAATTAAATTAAACACCATGTTCACACAAGCACTGGAGTATGTCAATCCCCACTAATACAAGAAAATTAGTGACCTTTTCACTTGGTAGACATCAACAAGAAGGATTCCATATAATAAGGGGAATTGGCGAAGATAGAACTGCACAAAACTCACCCTTCTTTCAGGCGCATGACGCGGTCATCACTAGAAAGGTTTCTCTCAGCTAACCACCGGAGAAACTCTGGCGATAAATCTTTGTTTGATGGATTTATATCAATGACAACAGATTCATCAACATATGGAGTCACTCTAGCACCATTTCCCGTCTTGACCAGAGCTCTCAACCCAGATTGGAAGTCAGAAATATAAAAATCAACCACATGCCTCTGTGATATAAGAAAAATCGCATCAGACATGAAGGGACAGAAAAATTAGCTGCTTCAACGAGCTATTTGATTGATTTAATGAAGTTACTGAATGACCTTGTAATGTCGCTCAGCAATATACAGCAAAGAATATGATCACTGCAAATGCCCTTTAGCATAAGCAGTAAATTGCAAGGAAATCCAAAAAGATAGGTGTTTTCTGCAATACAAGAGGCTGCACATTAAACTACAGTAGTTTTGGGAGAATCATCTTCTGCTCTTAGAAAGACAAGCCCCATATGGGGGATTTAGGGCTTCGCAGTGTTTTATTATTTTTTTTAAATTTTTTTAATGGGTAAATCTACAATGCACACAACCTAGGAAGAATCAAACCTCCGCTTCAAATATTTATTATACATATTAGACCTGTCAATTCGGGCGGGTTAAATACGGGTCAGGTGTATTCGGGTTCGGGTAAAGTACGGATCGGGTGTATTTCGGATTCGGGTAAAATACGGGTGGGTGTATTTCGGTTTTACGGGTTTCGGATCAACCCAACGAGTTGGAGCGCCTTTTCTGTGAGTTATTTTTCTTTTTTCAAAATAAAAAATTCGACATATTTATTACTCAAAATTGTCAGTATTTAATGAAAATGCATAATAATTGTAATTTCTCAAAAGACTATTAAAAATATTCAAACTTCTTATTATAATATATGAACATCTTGTATTGGGGGGAAAAGAATCAAACCTCACTTGATTTTGGGTAGATCGACCCGCACATTAAAATAAGGTCAATAGCGAGTCGGCCACTTATGGGGAGCCCGCCTAGGGTATTTTTAATGGGTTGTAGCAGTTTGACAGCTAATAATCTATTTAATAATTTAATATTTTAATTAACTAACCTATCGATGTCCAATCAGGTAAAACTTTATTAATGTGTCAACTCTAATATGAATATGACTAGCTATTTTCCTACCACTACCTTCATAGTTCAAGACTAGCTAGAATGAAAACCAAATAAAATTAAATTAAAAAAGCACAAGATATTATCTTGCAGTTATAACATCAAAATTTTAAATTATTACAAATTAATTAATTTAAAAAATAATTAGACATATTTGTTTAACTAAGTACATAATGGTATGACTTGCACATCTTTAATGATTGTCTTCTTTTAAATTAACTTTTTTTAAAAGATTAGATAGTTATTTCATGCAATGTTATACTCATTTTTAATGTTTTTTCAATTAAAAATTGTGTACGATATTATTTTCAGATAAGGGAGAAGAAAAAATAAGGTTATTATTTCTTAATTTGTAAATAGATGCAATAGTTATAAAATGTCTTTTTAAACTATTATTAGTAAGAGGGATAAATTAGCAAAAAATCAAAAACTAAGGATATAATGTTCGGGTCAAGCGGGAGGGTTCGGGTTCGGGTTCGGGTCGGGTTTGCCCGCAAATTTGCGGGTTTTTCGGATTCGGTTTATTTCGGGTTGGGTCGAGAAAATCATGTTCAAAACCCAAAATTTTCGGGCAGGTTTGGGTCGGGTTTACGGGTCGAGTCAATTTTTGCCAGGTCTAATACACATGATACAAGCAGAAGCTATGTGGTTTATCAAATTAAGAATTAAATCAGAAAAGCTAACTTCCCATCCCATAAACGTGAGTATAAGAAGCAACATTAACAAAACAAAAAAAAAAAAAGGGCTGTACCTTAAAGTTGCTTTGAGAAGAACCAGACAAACCTATTAGGAGACCTCTAATCAGTTCCCATAAAGCATGTACATGATAGTCAATTTAGTGATTTATAGCGGCAAAGAATACCTCGAGGTGTCTCTTTCAAGCAGGTGTGTGTAATCTTGGAAAACAAAATCAAATTTCATGGATTTTGAGTATGTGAATGCCCAAGTAAGAAATATCTTTGTGATACTGGTACAGTATCTGCTAAGCAATTTTATGACAATATATATTCTAGGAAGCACAGAAGATTTTGAAACTTAGGGATTCTCTTTTAGGATAACAATCTTAGTCTTATTTTATTTCCACACCTATTTGAGCTTTTCGTTATCTTCTAGAATGTTTTCTAGTGTTTTTTAGTTGTAATGATTCTTATATAAACTTATTCGTACATGGAGGAAAGACAGACTTGAATGAAATCAAATTGAATTGTGAAAATATTTTTGAGTGTTTTCCTGTTTTGTGTGTGAGTTTCTCGATGTAGGAATTGCTCTCAGAACGTCCTACATCAAATTGGTATCAAAGCTTGCGATCTTTGCCGATGTCCTTTGTATTTTTCTTTTCCCATTGCCCCTTCCACGCTAGAAAAACAAGAACAAAAAGTTCAAACCCATAAAAACCCTAAACCCGCACATTGCCAGCCTCAATTCTGCCACCAGGATCCATTGTCCTCCGCCACCTGCCACCACCCATCGACCCTCTCTCCCCGGTCGACCACCAAGGCACCAACCACCCACCGCCGTCAGCCCACCATCGCGGGAATCCTAAAACCCCAAATTTGAAAACTCTAAATTGCAAATTTCCCTAATTTTCGAACCTTAAAACCCTAATCTGCCTTCGATTCATCCAATTCATCCAAAATCGATTTAATCCCTCCATTATCCACTAAATTTTGCCCAAAAACCCCAAATCAATTGAAGTGAATCGCAATACAATTTGCTTTAATTGATTGTTCAACAAAACCTACGAAACCCTAACCCTACCTTGTCCTCCACCCATAAATTAATCCCAAATTGATTTCATCCCTCCATTATCCTTCCCCTTTCTCCCAAAAGCCCTCTACTAATTGAAAGAAAACGCCGAGATTTGACCCCCAATTAAGTGCTATTCAACATGGGAACCCAAACACTTACTCCCTTAAGGTTAAAGGCCAAAGCTAAGGTTTAGCCCCTTCACCTCCTAGCCAAGTCCAGCCCACTATACAAACAAATGGGGAAGAAGACACAAGTAAGAAAGAAAGTCTTGTTTTTGAATGAAACACGGGTCAAGAGGTCTGCAAGTAAAGGCAAGACAGTTTATGCCTTACTTGTGCAGGAAAAAGGAGAGGGAGATACACCCTTGCATCCTTTAGCTGAACCTCTCATCCATGAGTTTGAAGATGTCTTCCCTGATGACCTACCCCTGGGACTACCTCCATTTAGGAGGATTGAGCACCAAATAGACCCACTCTAGAGACTTCTCTTTCTAACAAACCTGCATATAGGTGTAATCCCATAGAAACCAAGGAGCTCCAACATCAAGGACAATAGCTTATTGATAAGGGTTACATTAGAGAGAATATGAGTCCATGTTCTGTCTTGGCTTTACTTGTACCAAAGAAGGATGAAATTATGAGAATGTGTGCAGATAGTCATGCCATTAACATCACAATTAAGTATAGGTACCCTATTCTTAGACTTGACGATATGCGAGATGAGTTACATAGTGCTAGAGTGTTTTCTATGATTGATTTAAAGTGTGGATACCACCAAATTAGAATGTGTGTGTGTGTGTGTGTGTGTGAGAGAGAGAGAGAGAGAGAGAGAGAGAGAGAGAGAAGAGTGGACAACAGCCTTTAAAACCAAACAACGATTGTATGAATGGCTTGTAATGTCATTTGATTTATCTAATGCTCCTAGTACATTTATGATATTGATGAATGAGGTGCTTAAACCCTTCATTGGTCACTTTGTTATTGTGCACTTTGATAATATTTTGGTATACAACCAAATGAGGAGGAACACAAGAAGCATTTAAGGCAAGTTTTTCAGGTTTTGAGATGATAGAAGTTATATGCCAAGATGGAGAAGTATAAGGTTTTCACACTTCAACTCACTTTCCTTGGATATGTGGTTTCAACCAAGGGTATCTAAGTCGACCAAAGCAAAGTGGAGGCTATCCAAACTTTGGCCTCAACCAAAGGCAATCATAGAGGAAAGAAGTCTTCATAGTTTGACTACTTTTTACAACAGATTTATCAAGAACTTCGGCTTTATTATGGCTCTCATCACTAAGTGCATGAAGAAGGGAGCATTTGAGTGGACAAAGGCCACCTGAAGAGCCTTTGAAGACATCAAACAGAAGCTATGCCAAGCACTAGTTCTAGCACTTCCAAACTTTGAGGATCTATTTGAGTTAAGGTGTGATGCAAGTGGAGTGAGTCCTAGTCCAATCCAAGAGGCCCATTACCTACTTTAGTGAGAAGCCCAATGGTTCAAGATGCAACTGCGGCATGTATGACAGAATTGTATGCTATTCTGAGCGCTTTGACTCATTGGAGCCATTACCTAAAGCCTAGAACCTTTGTCTTGCATTTGGATCACCAAGCACTTAAGTACACCAATGGACATCACAGGTTGAATCCAGGACATGCTAAAGGGGTAGAATTTCTACAATCATTTAACTACTTGCCAGCGTAAGAGTAGAAAGGAGAATGTGGTGGCAGATGCTTTTTTAGGGAGGTATGCTTTACTTTCTATCTTGGAAGCTAAAGTCCTCGGATTTTCACTTAATTGAGGAACTTTACAAGGAGGATCCAGATTTCAAGGAGGTCTTGCAAGGGATGCCAATAGACAACCCCTACACTATCCAAGAGGGCTATGTTTTCAAGAGCAAGCTTTATACTCCAAGAAGTCCTTTGAGAGAATTGCTAGTTCAAGAGGCTCATGATGGTGCTCTAGGTGGTCATTTTGGCGTAAACAAGACAATTGACATCCTCCAGCAGCATATCTAAAGGAGCATATCTATTGGCCTAAGATGGAAGGAGATGTGCACAAAGTCGTCAGAACTTCTATTTGCCACAAAGCAAAGAGTCAGCTCCACCAAGGCTTATATATCCCACTGCCTATGCCTATGAAGCCTTGGAATGATATAAGTATACATTCCGTTGTAGCCCTTCTTAGAACAAAAAGGGGGAAGGATGCAATCATGTGATTGTGGATAAGTTCCCTAAGATGGCTCATTTTATTTCATGCCACAAAACCAATGATGCTTCCTAGTTCCTACATTGGTGAACTCTATTTCAAAGAGATCATTAGGTAGCATGGTATGCCTAAAACTATGGTTTCTGATAGAGATTCCAAGTTCCGATCTCCCTTCTAGAGCAGCTTGTAGAAGCTACTTGGTACTAAACTATTGTTTAGTACGACTTATCATCTCCGAATTGATGGACAAAGGTAACTAATCGAACTCTCACTACTTTGCTTAGGAGTTTGGTTAGTAAAAGGCTAAAAGCTTAAAAAATTTGGATTTAAAGTTGCTCCAGTTTGCTTATAGTGGGGCTCCCTCTTATGCCACATTACACTCACCTTTTGAATGTGTGTATGGAGTTAACCCCCTCACTCCCATTGACTTGCTGCCCATTCCAACTGAGTCAAGAGTGAGTTTAGGTATTAGTCCCTCAAAAAGCTTCACACTCATCCCATAGGACCTTCCAGATCATTTGAAAATTGGAATCTAATGCATATGTACTTGATCTCCCTGGCAGTTTAGGTATTAGTCCCATTTTCAATGTGAAGGACCTCACTCTTCATCAAGGTACTTTTGAGCCTACTTGTCTTCCTTTTGGCATTTCTACAGGTACACAGGTCCCTAGGCTCCCACCTTTGCCACAGTATGTTCCTGACATCGCCGGCGGTGCTGGATGACGAGCTTGTGTCATCTTCTTGTGGTGTATTCCGTCATTTCCTTGTGCAATGGTTAGGTCGGCCCAATCATATGCTACTTGGATTACCGAAGATGAATTCCGTGATTTAAATCGGGCTCTCCTAGAGTGATACCTTCAAGACAACTCACTAGAGTCAAGTTCTTTTCCGGGGGAGAATGATGCAATATCTCCTACGCACTTTATGGTTGTACGTATTCTAGGAAAGGCATAGGAGATTTTGGAACTTAGGGATTCTCTTTTAGGATAATAATCTTAGTCTTATTCTATTTCCTAGCCTATTTTAGCTTTTCGTTATCTTCTAGAATATTTTCTATCGTTTTTTAATTGGAATTATACCTATATAAACCTCTTCGTACATAGAGTAAAGACAAACTTGAATGAAATCAAATTAAATTGTGAAAAATATGTGTGAGTGTTCTCCTATTTTGTGTCTGAATTTCTCGGTGTAGAAATTGCTCTCAGAACGACCTACAATATACATGTGATATGCCCTATCAGAGAAATATATCCCGAGGGGGAAAAAAGCACAACAGTAAACGAGTTTTGACTTCTAAGTTCTAATAAAGAGATGCACTACTATCATCCAGCTTCCTACATTAAAAAAGGGCAAACCAATAACTGCGAAGCATCAATAATTCATGGATAACAACTTATTTGATTAATTCATGGATAACAAGTGATTTGATTAATACTTCCTACATCCCTGAATAGGGGTCATTTACGTTTTGGATAGCCCTAATATGATTAACCTATAACTAATGGAAACAATTTCATTAAATGCTAATTGATACTAATATTGTCATGATACTACTTCAACTTTCGGAGAAAGTCACCAAAAATAGGACAATAATCACAGTGAGAGACTGCCACACTGGCAATATCAACTAAAGCATCACATGATGTTCATTTAAACAATTCTTTTCTTCTTCTGTAACAGAAGGATTCTTTGCCACAATCCCGATCAAACAGTCACATTAATCATAGAGTGAGAAGGCAGTAGTGCCATTCAACTGGAGAGGAAACAGACAGAAAAAACCTTCAATGAAATAGCACAAACATGGCGCCATATACAGTGGCATAAGATGATTGCTGAAATTTCCTAGAACGTAAGCTGTCATTTCAATCAAATACAAGTTGGGAGCTCCACAAAGATGGAAAAACAATTTTAACACAATTAATTTCTATTGAATGAAAAGTCAACATAAAATACCAAACAAAAGCTTGACTTCAAACAATCATTTCATCTATTAGTTAAGGAAAATTTAATGCTGAGGACAAGGCGCCAGAAAGGGGTATTTGTAAGACACTTGAGGACTCAAACATATATTAAAGGACTCTTAGATGCTAACAATCAGAACTTTGAGGATATTGGATGTGAATAATACAACTTTAAATTTGGCACCCAAAATACCTAAGGTATTTAGTTTTTTGTATACCACAACTAATTCAATGACGCTTTGAGCCTTTGACTATTTGACTCGATGAAGTGTTCCTATCATGCGTGGAGGGTATATTTTACTGGCACTTTTTTCAGCACAACAATCCACATGTAATAATAAACTATCACCTCATGGAATTCCAAAAAATCGGCGGTATTTATTAAATCCATATCACATAATAAACACTTCTACTAACTGGTTTGAAACATGATAACTTATTTATCACATCGATGTTACATTTTCCTTAACTTATCCTGCACCACTATCTCCTTGTAATGTGTAAGACACCATATAATCAAATCAGCAATCAATAAGTTGTCGACTCAGTGGTACATCAAAAATAAATACCCACAAAGGTTGGCATGTTGGTAGTGAATTTAGAAGATGGATTATTTTCCGTACCAAAATGTTGAATTAACAACATCCAAAAACCCTTTGTTAAAGTACAATTACTTTCATTTAGAATATTTCAGACCACTGAGGTTCAGAAGACTGAATTTTTTAAAGGACATAACTGGATAAAAAGTCCCACTGGAGACATGAAATATCCTAAAACGACCATTAAGGAATGCAGATTTTCTTCCACAGTAAGTCAATTAAGAACATGATCCCCCCCCCCCCCAATAAAAGTAATTAGAAAGTGATTACACTTTGGAAGGGAAGAATTATTTCACTTAAGTGGATAGGTGCTGGAAAAGTAACTTCAATTAAAAAGAAGTTTTAATTAGGCAGATGCCCAAGATTTTCTAGTCACTTACACTTAGGATTTTTAGCAATTTCTCATCACCGTGGACCCTTCTGTTCAGAGTTGTCCCCAAAAGTCAATCCCTAAACTGGTGTTTAAGAATTTAAACAAAAATAACAAAGACAAATGCCAAAGTGTCAGCCGTCTGTTTCTTTTGGAACTATGTGATCCAAAGAAAAATTCCAAGCATAAGTGTTAGCAAGATTAAATTGATGCAGCAGGAATCAAATGGACTTCAATTCAGGAAAGCAAACAAAAACAGAGTACAAGAAGAGAGGGGGGGTGCTTTACGGACATCTACAACAGTTCAGCAAATATCAATGGTATTTTCCACAAAACCAAAATAAAATCATGCTTACAGCATGAATTACAACAAATGGCCACACAATTAAACAGACAGATGCACCACTAGTGGAGTTGTCTGTCAAAAACTCCGAACAAGAATTAACATAATATTGTCCCGGTTCAATTCTTGATACAATTGAAGATCCCTCATATAGCCAATGTATCCAAGAACCAAAGAGATATTAAACACACACACCTCTGATACATGAGAAAGTTTGTTGACTGAGGAACACACAAGAAGCTTTCAAAGGCCAAGAAAATCCAACGAGCCATGTGAAAGAGCAAATAAGGTTCAATAACAGAGAGAACATCTCACCTCAAGTGATCTAAGGCCCCAAGTAAAACGTCCATGACTAGGATTAGCAGCTTTTGAAACCCATCCGCGATACTCGTATAGGCTAGTGGATGTGTACACACACCGAGGAACTTTTTGGAAAGAGGACTCAAGAGGCACGTTTCCACAAGTTACCACCTTGAAACGACCACAAGAATTAGTGTTAAACTTCAAATCCTAAACCATAGTGGACTCAAACAAACTATTACGAGCATTGCCTGCCCAGAAATTAGAAACCCATGGCAACAGAGAGATTAAAAATGAAATCATTGTGATGTCACATGGGTGGTGCACCAATGAATGAAAGCAAACTTTTCCCCCCCCCCCAAAAAAAAAAGAATGGAAGCAACATAAGGTATGAACTAATGACTAGGTTCCCATTTTCTGCTGCCCCCCCCCCCCTCTCTCTGCGCTCATGCATAAGACAGAGAAGATAGAACAAACTAAAGGAGGATATATCCTCCAAACCAAAATGATAAAAAAAGCACATGGCAGAATACTGCTAAGAAAGCTATGTCTAACACCACATAATCCTCGTTAGCACTAATCAAGAAATCATAATATCAATTCAACCTATAGATGCTGACAAGCACCATTTCCAGTCATATTCATTCTGCATTCTTAAATCTCATACCAAGCAAGATCTAACTCTGGATTTTAAAAAAAGGGGGGGGGGGAAGAAAAGAAAAATACTCAACTAATAATTTCAGAAATGTACTGAATCCCAACCCTGACCTGAACATGTATGTTAAAAATTTCTGAAACTTAGTGAAAATACTGAAGCTCAGCCAAATTTCCACCAAATGTAACCATATAAGATGAAATGAACACAGAAGTCACCGTTAAACACCACCTTCGAGGCATTTTCCCTAAAAAATGCAAATAAGGATATACCTAGTATCACTATCCTTCCTGGAATGGAAGAACAACATTCACCTGTTCCACTCCTCCTCGATGCAGCTTAACACCAGCCTCTACCACTTCCCAACTGTCCTGCTTAGTTTATGTACTAGGAGCAGCTTAAAATTCCCATAAAAAACGACTTTTTTAGTTGAAAAGACATTAGAGAAAGATGCAACAAATGACTTAAGAAGTATATTTATCACTAATATCGCAATCATTGAAAAATTCATATCTCCACACAAGCTACAAGCCTGAATGAATGCAAATTACTTATTTAGTAAATGAAAAGGAATCCAGGTCATCATCAAGAATACCATTCTGGATAATTATATCATCGCATCACATTAGCATGAAACAACCTAAGTTTTAATTTCCAAGGACACAGAAATTCCACTACTATTATCTCCAAGTACCATTATGTAATATAAGATTATCCTTAGCACCCTCATATTTGGATACCATGTCTCATTTTCATCCACACAGTTATCAGGCCAAAAGGAGAATTATCAATGGTAATGATTATTCAAGCCAACGAATTGCCAAGGTCCACATGAACAACGAACTTAGAAGAGCAACCAACCCTATTTTCAACAGATTAACCTTGAAATAGCAGTTAAATGGTAATTGAACAGCAACCAATTCATCACAATTCATACACAAAGATTCACCATCAAGAATTCAACAACACATAACACAGTTGAATTACTAAAACTTAGCTTAGCACATCAATTGGATATTCAAGTTGCAGAGTTTTGGGTTGTTTAATTTGAAAAAGAAGATAAGAAACATCAAGCATGATGTTGCGTCAAGCATTCAAAATCGAGCACAACGAAAGACAAATCATCACTAGTAGAAAGATCACATGATAAACAATAAAAGTCAATGGTAATATCAAATTATGGCTGACGATTTAACAGTCATAAAGTAAAAATTTTGCAGGCTTCAAAATCACGCATAAGGCATTGATTGGTAAAGAAAAAAGGGAAACTTTGCGAATAAAAACCTCATGCAATTAGTCCTTATATAAAGAATAAGAGGAACAGAATTTGTCAAAATGCACATAAAGATTTGACCTACCCCGGAAACCTTAACGAATTGGCCATCTCTTGCGGTCCGGAGTTCAGCATCTGGATATTGAGCAATAAATCCTGTTATACCTTTCCTTCCCCAGCAAGAATTCCATAAAAAGACAGCAGCAACAGCACTAAAAAGAACAACCACGACAATAATCAGAACAGGGTTGTGAACAGCTGTAAGGATAAAGCCACCTGCTATAAAACCCATCACAAACAGCAGGACCATTGCCCACAATATTGGCTTTGGGAAGCTCTTGTGGAAGGAGTATTCAGTCTCCTCACTGAGCTTTGTCACAGCTTGGTTGTTTAAAATTGATGAAACATGGTGTTTTATTGAAGCAGTGGAATCTAGGTGACCAGAAGCCTTGCAAGGAGCCCCAGAGGAATTCAGTGGACCAGAGGAAATAGGCCCAGAAGTTATCAACCCTGTGGCAGGGAGAACTGGAGCAAGCAGGCCAGAATTTTGCCGAGAAACACCTCCTGCCTGGGGACCAGAAGACTTCTTGACTGGCTCACCATGTTTGTTAAGTGGACCAGAGTTGGATTTCTTAAGGGAAGCTGAACCAGGACCTCCAACAGAAGTAGTAATTACTCCATTTGCAGAATTTTGTATGATTGGGCCAGAGTGAGAGGCAGCTCCTCCAAAAGACCCAGTCCTTGTGGGTGCATTATTGATAGGTCCAGCTTTCCTTGATCTTGATCCATCCACAGGTATGTCGAACATTTTTCCGAGTTCCCCTGATTTTTTAATATCACCTCCTGTATATGGCATGGCCACTGAAGTCATGGTAGGCTGCCTTTCCTTTGGTTGCTCAGGACGCCCAGACACATAAAGGCCATTGCTCAGTTGATGTGACGGGAAGCGAGAACCCATCAGGATGATACAATTTGATAGACCACAAGAGGCACTCCCGCAGCTTATGCACAGGTCAAAGTTCTGTATACAGTAACAACAAAATAAGGATAGAATTGTATAGTTTAATAATGCTATCAGAATCAATCAACCGGTTGGGTTTTTTTTTTTTAAAAAAAAAGGAAGTACAAATATTTCCATGAATGCATAGACAACATAAAAATCAATAAGTGAACTTGCAAGGACACTGTAATAGACTCAAAGAAAACACAAGTAGTTTTGGAATTGGATTTAGATTTCCAATCAAAGAGCACTCATTCATAACATCAGAAAATCGACAATGACCTGTCAAAGCACAACCAATGCACAAAGACAATTGCCTAAGTAACTGAAATAGGACATCAAAGAAACCAATCAGCATGATAGACTTTCCTGAATTGGGCAGGAATATCACAGAGAAAACCAGAGAATAAGGGAGGGAGAAAGAAGGAAAGTAAGAGAGAGGAAGGAGAGATTTCATTCAAGATTTCCATAAGACTTTCCCCTTACAATTGCCAGCTTATAAAACAGTAAAACGGTCTCTCTCTCTCACCTCTAACAATCCCTTGTAAGTGGGTCCTTACTAACAAACTCTAACGGCCATCCTTTTATTCAGCCGCCTCTCTTCTTCTCGTGCCACTCACGTGCCTCTACTAATCAGCACATAACAAATGCCTTCCCCTTTGAAAAGCTTGCCCTCAAGCTTCCAAATTGAAGTTTGGAAATATAGCCTCGATGTCAGTGTATAACTCCCAGGTAGCCTCTTCCTTTGGACGATTAGACCACTGTATTAGCAAATAAACCACAGCTTTGTTACCCTTCTTACTCAACCTCTGAGCTAGAATAGCAACAGGCTCAGCAGCTAGCATACCCAACTTGTCAACATCAGGCACAGCTCCCAACACTGCAGGAGTAGTACCCACAAATTTCTTCAGTAAGGAGACATGAAAGACAGGATGTATTTTTGCTTATGCAGGCAACGGTAATCTGTAAGCTACTAGTCCCACTCGAGCTAGGATGGGCAAAGGTCCAAAAAACTTAGGACCAAGTTTCTGATTTAGCCTGAGAGCAACAGAATGTTGCCTGTACGGTTGGAGTTTGACAAAAACCCATTCTCCTACCTCGAACTGCTTGTCAATCCTATGTGTATCAGCTTGTTTCTTCATTCTCTGCTGAGCACAAGTTAGGTGATGCTTGAGCATCTCAATACACTCTTTTCTAGCCTTAAAGCTTCTATCCACAGCTTCTACCAAGCTATCACCAGACACATAGGGAATATGGAGGGAAGGTGGTTGACCATAAACTACTTCATAGGGAGTAAGTCCAACGGCAGAATGCTACTTGGAATTATACCACAACTCTGCCAGGGGTAACCTCAGGGTCCATTCCTGAGGTCTTTCTCCTATCATGCACCTCAAATACCCTTCTAGGCTTCTATTGACCACCTTAGTTTGACCATCACTTTGAGGGTGGGAAGCTGTTGACATATACAGTGACGCTTGCTGAAGCCTGAAGAACTCTTGCCAAACCTGACTAAGGAAAACCTTGCCTCGGTCACTCACTATGGTTTGGGGAACCCCATGAAGCTTAAAGATGTTGTCAAAGTAGAGTTGAGCCACAGTCATAGCTGTGAAGGGATGTGAAAGTGAAAGGAAATGGGCATACTTACTTAATCTGTCCACCACCACCAATATAGTGTCCTTTCCTCTAGATTTAGGTAAACCTTCAACAAAGTCCAAGGAGATGTCTACCCATATTGCACCTGGAATAGGCAAGGGTTGCAGCAAACCCCCAGGTGCTGAAAGGTCTGCTTCATACCTCTGACAGACTGAACATGACCTTATATAGTTTCTGATATCCTTGCTGAGACCTTTTCCCCAGAACATGCAGGACACCCTTTTTACAGTTACAGCCACACCAGAATGGCCTCCAAAAGAGGAATCGTGGAAAAGCTTAATAATGTGGGAGTGTAACGCAGCATCATTTCCCACCACCACTCTTCCATTCTTGTACAACAGTCCTTGAGAATAGGAGTACTTAGGGACAGAGTCTCCATTATTCAGCCTGTTAATAATGACCTGAATGTTGTCAACTGTCAACCAAGATTGCTTAACTTGTTCCAACAATGCTGAATCAATAGAAGATACTATCATAGCCACTGATTGGGCTACAGGCACTCTAGATAAACCATCTGCCACCATGTTCTCCTGACCTTTCTTATAGGATATCTCATAATCAAACCCCATGAGTTTACTCGGCCGTTTGCTTTGAAATGCTATGGTAATCTTCTGCTCCATCAGATATTTTAAACTAAAATGGTCAGTTTTGATCACAAAGTGTCTCCCTAACAGGTAAGGCCTCCATTTCTCCTCTGCTAATACTACTGCCATAAACTCTTTTTCATAAGTGGATAAGGCTTGGTGTTTAGGGGATAAAGTCTTGCTGAAGTATGCAATAGGATGGGAGTTCTGCATAAGAACTGCCCCAATAACCCCACCTAATGCATCAATTTTCACCACAAATTCTTTGGTGAAATCTAGCAAAGCAAGCACAAGGGCTGTCACCATAGCTCTTTTCAAAGCTTCAAAAGCCTTTTGGGCTTCATCACTCCACTGGAAGGAATGCTTCTTGAGGAGGGCTGCCAAAGGTTTGCTAATTTGGTCATATTGCCTAACAAATCCTTTGTAATAGCCAGTCAGTCCCAAAAATCCTCGTAGTTCCTTGATGGTCTTAGGTGTTGGCCATGCTGTCATAGTAGATATCTTCTTAGGGTTAGTGGAGACCCCATGTATGGTGATAATATGGCCAAGATACTCTACTTTTGTCTCCTCAAAGCTACATTTACTCTTCTTGGCAAAAAGAGTATGTTGCCTCAAGACCTCAAAAGCTGTCTTCAAATGGCATAAATGCTGCTCATAAGTAGGAGTGTATATCAGAATATTATCAAAAAATACCAATATGAATTTCCTTAAGTAAGGCTTGAAAATGTGGTTCATAAGAGCTTGGAAGATAGAGGGTGCATTGGTCAATCCAAAGGGCATCACAAGAAACTCATAATGACCCTCATTTGTTCTAAATGCAGTTTTTGGCACATCTTCTGGGCGCATCCTCACTTGTCAGTAACCAGAACTCAAATCAATTTTAGAGAAGTAAGCAACCCTAAACAACTCATCCAACAACTCCTATACTACTAGAATTGAAAATTTATCAAGGACGGTGTGTCTATTAAGTTAAAAAAATCTAAAATCCACACAAAGTCTCCATATTCTATCTTTTTTCTTAACTAATACAATGGGAGATGAATAAGGGCTTTGAGAAGGTCTTACAACCCCAGCTTCTAGCATCTCTTTGACAGTTTGCTCAATCACATCTTTTTGCAGGGTTGGATACCTATAGGGTCTGATATTTATAGGTGCAGTGCCCTCCTTAAGAGTGATCTTGTGGTCATGGCTTCTGTGGGGAGGGAGGGACCTTGGTTCTTCAAAAATATCTGCATAATCCTGCAACAATTGAGCCAACTGAGGATCCTTTACTTCAGTTTGCCCCAAAGCCAAATTCAGCTGTATAGGTGCAAGATCCAATGCAAATAGTTGTACTGCCTGGTTCAGAATTTTCTGATTTTTTCCTTTTGGCCATCCAACCTCAGTCTTCTTAATACCTTGCAATAAGTGTTTTCTTCCCTTAAGGAAAAATTCCATGGTTAACTCTTCAAAATTCAAAAGGATGGGCCCCAAAGTAGAAAGCCATTGTACCCCTAAAAACATATCACAGCTTCCCAAGGGTACAATGTAAGCATCAGTTGTGTACTCAGTTATGCCTCCAGTTTCTATTAAGGACCATGTAAATCCTCTACACAAGGTTTGGCATTCTAACTGAGCTCCATCAGCTACTACAACCACCAATGGAGGAATTTTCAACAGCTCAGATCTCAGCCTCTTAGCTGTTGTAGCATCCAGGAAGTTATGAGTACTTCCTGAGTCTATCAATATGTGTATGAGTTGAGAGCCAACTCTACCTATAACCCTCATAGTCTGAAAAGAATTTACACCCTGCAGAGCTTGTAATGATATGAGTGGCTGCTCTTCACCCTGCAATGAGGGGGGTATACTTTCCTCCCTCATTTCCTCTTGGCCTTCCTCCCATTCGCCATCCTCCATGATCTCCAGCCTGTACACTTGCCCGTTACACTTGTGTCCAGGAAAATATCTCTCATCACAAAAAAAAAAAAAACACATGTTGTTGGCCCTTTTTTCATCAATTTTCCTAGGGGTTAAAATCCTCCTAGGCCTAGAAGTAACAGAGCTAGCGCTGGACACAGTACCTCTAAAGCTAGTTTGGCTCCCTGTATTGCTATTTTTGGGAGAAAACCTCGAAAAGGTAGGAGCCAATGATCCCCCATTTGACCCCCTGTAGGATGTAAAGCTTTTAGCAAGGTCAGGAGGTTTATCCAGGATTGGCCTATTTCTTATGGTTATAGAAGCAAGGGTAGCCTCTTGCAACTTGGCCAAACAATAGGCTTCATGTAGACTTGCAGGTTTAAACATTCTAATCCCACACAGTATTTCTTCAAATAATCCACTCAAAAAACAACTAACAGCTTGAGCTACTAATAAGTCAACTCTATTCAACAGCACATCAAATTTCTCTTGGTACTGAGCCACACTTCCAAGCTGTTTAAGCTTCATCAATTCACCTAAGGGGTCATCAAAGGATCCAGCTCCAAATCTAGCCAGTATAGCCATTTTATACTCCCCCCCACCCAGGCCATACCCCAGTAGCAAATCCTTTGATATAAGTTTGATGCCAAATCAGTGCCCTCCCAGACAAATGTATAGAGATAATTTTAACCTTCCTATTTTCTCCGATTGCATCTAACTCAAAGAATTGCTCACATTTATTAATCCAACCTTGAACATCATCTCCTTCGAACTTTGGAAAATCAATACGAGATAATCTAGACAGATTATTACCTCCAAAAGCACCAATATCATTTGCTCGATTCGATAATTGCATCACTTGCATACTCAATCCAGTGATCAATTCCCTCAGCTGGGTATGAGCTCATTCCTGGGCTTCCCTTTCCGCAGCCAACTGGCCATTGTTGTTGATCTGGCTCTGCAGATCATCCATGGACGGTTGCAATTGTTGCTGTACATCATCAATGCGAGGCATGATTGCTTACTGTAACTAGCAGGTGAATTTATGTAAGTTGATTCAGCAATTTGGAGGGGTATATGTGTTAGGCCAAGGGCTCTGATACCAATTTGATAGACTTTCCTGAATTGAGCAGGAATATCACAGAGAAAACCAGAGAATAAGGGAGGGAGAAAGAAGGAAAGTAAGAGAGAGGAAGGAGAGATTTCATTCAAGATTTCCATAAGACTTTTCCCTTACAATTGCCAGCTTATAAACAGTAAAACAGTCTCGCTCTCTCACCTCTAACAACCCCTTGTAAGTGGGTCCTTACTAACAAACTCTAACGGCCATCCTTTTATTTAGGCGCGTCTCTTCTTCTCGTGCCACTCACGTGCCTCTACTAACCAGCACATAACACAGCACTGCTTAAAGCACAACAATTCAAAAAAATAATTTCAAGAATGGCACCAATTTCACTTTAATTGAGGTTCTAGTCTTAGGTTTCCCTATCGTTGCACTATTTCTCCTCCAATAGGGATTCAGACACTTCCAAAAGGGAAAAATTACTGTGGTCTAGCCCTAGAAGGACTGCAGCTGAGCATGTCTTATGCTAAATCTTTGACTTAAAAGCAGGATCAGACTATCCAAAACAAAGGAGCGAAATTAGTCCAATAGCCCACAATGAAACTACTTCCACCTAACCATCATATACTTTCACAATGCTATTACTCTGATGATGGAGCTAACCACGCCTAGGATGACGGGAAAGAAGAAACATTAGCAGACAGAATTACAAGACAGATCCATGCTCTCCCCGAAACCCAAGGGAGACAAACAGTGTTTCATTTTTCGAAACCGCCAATCAGCTAACTAAAACAACCAAAAGACGCAAAGCTGAAGCCCAACCATAATGTAGCCTAAGCATTCCAGCAACTACTACTACTGTTTACTCAAACAAAAGGGATACCAAGTAGCAGATCCAAAGTACAAAACTCGAGCGTGGAAAAAGATTTGAGAATTATATCGCTAAACAAACTACAGTCATTAACATTTCAAACAGGGAGCATGAAACTCAACAAAGATCAGAATTCAGAAAACTAGACACATTTCAGCGGATTCACAGAGAAAGAAGAGGAACTTGTGCCATTACCAATAGAGCTGGGTGGGTGAGGAGTTCAAATCCGAACACGCCCAAAACCAGCAGCAGATCCAACCAGAAGAGAGATTTCTAGGTTCATTTTTCACTCTCAAAACATACACCACCCTGGTAAGCAAGCTCTGAAAGGTAGAAGGGCAGGAAAGACAGGAGTGGTTAATGGTTTATTGGCTAAAGACTGAGTGGAGGAAGGGCTGGCGAACGAATAAATTTTACAAGAGGAGGGGGAATTACAAAAATTCACCAGCAAGCAAAGGTTGGAAACCGAAATGAAACATACCCTTCACCAGTTCACCTTTCTTATGCAACAGCATTACATAAGGCATTGGATAATTATATTTGAAGCAGTATTTAGGATTTTTATCAACTCAGTGGACGTATTTCAATAAGTGTTTGTATTACTGTTACAAAATGTATTTAATATTTTTATTTTAAAAAAGTAATATCTTTAAAAAGGTGATGAAATTAGCTTTTGGTTTTCAAAAGTAAAGTTTCACAGTTTTTGGTTTGCTAACTTTCTTTACTACTTTTATTTTTAATAAGTTATCAATATTCTATTTGCGTTCAAGTGTCAATTTACATTAATTAGCTAATCTAATAATTAAATTTGTCAAACATATTCTTATCAACCGCTTATTTAAATAGCTATATGCGAACAAATAAATTAAATAAGTTATCTTATTTTTAAACAACTGTCGTTACCTAAATAATTAACTCTACCAAACAGGACTTATGTATTAAAAGTAAATAACATTTTTCAGTATTCTAATTAATAGTAATGGCATAATTATAAATTTTCATATGAGGCTAGCGCTTTGGGTAAAGCATATTTCATTGTTTTTTTTAATTAATTAATTATGTGGTATTTATCGTTGGTGACTTGTATATGAGTCTCTTTTCATATTTCAATATCTTTGAGTTTAATTGATCATTGGGCTTTTTTCTCATGTTTTTCATTACAAATTTGCTTTATTTTTATTTGTACAGGATTTTCTTCATTGTTGTCATTTGGGCATTGTCCTTAGTTTATTCTATTTATTGAAAACAGAGTTGTAATTGGTATTCAAAAAAAGGAAAATGCAATTATGACTTTTTAAATAAAAGCATTTGCTTAACAACATTCAGCAAATCATGTAAAGAAACAATTTGATATCGCTAAACTCAAAGGTCATTGTTTGTACGTTGTTGGTTATATTTCTTCATTTTTTGTCTTTGACATGATATCTTGGTGCCACTGAACTTTCTATTTTTCCCAACATTCTCCACTCAATTTACTCAACTTGCTTTTTGCTCATGCATGCCACTAACTTTTGGGAACTACATGTATAGTTATTGCTCATTTGGTAGCTTTTCTTGATGAAATAGCTATTCTTTTTAGTTTTTGCAAACTTTTAAGATCTTGGAAAAAAGTACCTTTGGACACTTATCTTGCATGAGTTTCTCACTGGTATCCAAGATTGTTGTACGTATTTTTATTAGTTAAATCTCTTCATTTTTTAGTTTTCAGCATGGTATCTTGATGCCACTAAACTTATAGTTTTCAATATTTTTCAGTAAACTTACACAACTTACTTTTTTACTCATGCATGTCACTAACTTTTTGAAAGTTTATATGGTTGTTGCTGGTTTGGTAGCTTTTCTGAGTCAAATTTCTATTTTTTTAGTTTTCACAAATTTTTTGAATTTTGGCGAAAGTAACCTTTGGGCTTGCATCCATTTTGTTTTTGCATTTTTAAGTCATACAATCAAGCTAAAAAGAGATATATATTTTGAAAAATATAAGAGAAATATTAACTATGCAGTATTTCAATAAATCCACTCTCATATTTATGGTTAATCATTAAAAATTAACGATATGAATATTCCTTTTATGATCCATATATTAGGAAAATGTCTCACAATTCTAAGCTCAATCAATGTATGTTCATGAATTTTTAACTGTAAAAACTATGGGTGACCCTTTTTCTAGATTATGTCAATTAAGTACTATAAGTTTTGGGTTGCTAGAAATAAATTGTCTAGGTGAGTTCTTAAGTTGTCCAGGGCCTAGTGACACTATTGAGATAGGTTACTATGACTTTTATTTAAGGTAGCTTGACTTTGAGTTTTGATAACTCTTAACTCTACGTCAAAGGTATCTGACTCTACCATTTTTGGTTTCTTGCACCATATTCAAAGTGGGCAAACCTTGACTACTATAAAGATCCAGCATATAGTCAGAATAGTGCAATTTATCTTGTGAGTTAACGATGAGCTGAGCATGAAGTATTCTTTGGCTCTCCTGATATGTGTTAGCTAGCATTTAGTTCGTACAAATCATTTTCACTTAAGACAACCCTTGGTAGGCGCTAAGTACAAGTAAGACTACTTAACTATGACATTAAATTTAGCGTGAGAGATTACATTATTCTCTTCCTTTTTAATGAATGACAATTCATTCATTTTTAAGATCATTTTCAGTATTTCAGGACTTAGCATGAATAAAACATGAGTTTTCATTGTGGTCATGGATCACATATTCAAATAAATCATGCTTTCATTTGATCAAGTAGACAAGATATGCTTCATATAGTCATTTGTCCAGCTAGACTATGACATACGAATTACAATGCGAATGTCATATTAGATATAGTGCTACAAAATAAGTTGTTTGGGTTTAAAATGTGACATTTTACACCTTATTTCACCTAGACTTTAGCTTTTAATAATAAATCATTTAGGATTTTTACTTATATTATATTTTTTCATGTAGAAAATAAGTCAAGTAAACAATCTCGGAGCTTTTGATGCTTAATGTAGTGAAAATATGCACAAAAAAAAGGCTCGATATTCAAGTTCAAGAAGGACATGAAGAAGATAAAGAAGATTAGTGGAACGCCCAACCCGTGCCAAGTGGTATGGTCATGCCACTTTTGCTGCTTTGGGTTTGTAACAAGTCCCTTTCTCTTCCCTTTGTGATTAAGTAGATTTTAGCTAGATTTCGGAAAGATTAGGGATAGGTTTAGGTTTCTCTCTCTTCGGTAGCCACTCTAAACTAATTAAGATTTAATCTGAATTTTAATTTGGGGTTCGGCTTATATTCTTTCTTGGATTTCTTACAAAGTTCTCTGTCTACATTCATGATATGTGTCTTTATTGCATCTAGTTCCTATTAAAGTTGCTTAATGTCACTTGGTTTTTGGTTAAAAGTTGATGATTGGCCTTAAATTCTTGCTTTTTATACTCTTATGCCTCCAATCTCTCCATTTTTTCTTTCAAACATGCAAGTTTCTAACTTTTCCTCTTTCGTAAATTTTGGGTTTCAACACATTTTCAAAGCTCCACTTTTCCTTACTGCTAGAAGAGTTAGTTTAACTAATAAGTTAGTTTTGACACATCCCCATAGGATGATAATTTTTCCCTTACTTCTCAAAAGTACTCTCAACAAAATGGTGTCATTGTCAGGACAATGTCTTGAAATTAGGTGATTTTGTGTTTTTTGTAGCTCTTTCATGCCTAGCTTAGTAAAGCTTCTGTGTTAGATTAGTCATTTGTGTCTAAAAACTCAAACATCCCTAAAAATAAAAAAAATTAAAATTTTAAAATTTAGAAAATGTGATACTTTTCCATTTTCCCCAATATTAGGAAGAGTTGTTTTATGGATTTGGGAATTTTTTGAATGTATCTCATGCTCAATTTGCTTATTATGGCTATTCATATAGGAAATGGGAAATTTTGGGTATTGTAATTGATTGTGAGAAATTATGAAACCTATGCTTTCCTAGAGTGCTGGGGTTTTCATTCCAAAATCATAGATAAATTTTGGGATATACTTGAATGGAGGTGTAATAGCCTGAACCTGAATCATGCTAATTACTTCAGTTAATCTCCATTTAAGTTAATTAAGTTGAGTGCCATTGTAAACACAAATTTTGCATCTAAAATAAATTCGACAAGAAATTCAAAAAACAAATTAAATCTTTGTATTGATGTAATATGTGTAAGTACAATACCTGAATTTAATACAATGAGAAGATCCTCTGATTCGATCTCCTAATGACTTGAGTATTTCAAGGGCGTGATGCTTGATCTCGGTTGATGCAAATCAGCTGAAGAACTCTGAAGACTGTTCTTAATTTTGATTTGCAAGTGGCTGATTGTAGTTTCTGAAACTCTGCAAGTTTTGATCCTTCTCGCTTGGTAGCTGGATGCTCCTTGCCGTCTGAGCTCTGAATTCTACAAATGTTGAATATCGTAAATGAAAGGGGAAGGAACCTTATTTATAGGCTTTGCCAGTTAGGGTTAGAGTCGGGCTTTGGGCCGGGGCCCAGTAATTATTTTTCTTATTTTAAATAAAGAAAATAATTACTAATTTCTGCATCATCGATGACACATGACAGCATTTAATTAGCTGAATTTTAGTCACATTTAATTTTGACCAAACGGGTCCATAAAAGTCAACATGACACGCGGAAATTTGTGATTGGTCGATTTTTTTTTACATGTGGCGTCATTCGATTTGTCGTAGAATTTTTGCATTCTACAAATGCCCCTCTCGAGAGTCGGCTGTGTACACAAACATGAAGTATGTGTTTTTTTTGAAGCAGCTAAGTCTCGAACACTTAATTGATGCAAATGATCAAAAATTTGACGGGTAATTTTTTATTTGCCAAGTAAAAATTTTTTTTGCCTTGACACTTGCCCGAATTTTTTTTTGAAATGGATTGAACATTATCAAGGTGAGCCCAACTTGACATACTCCTAAGAGAATTAAGATTGGCATATATTCAGGCTCAGGAAAATAAATTAAAGCCCAAGAAAAACTCCCCTTTTTCTTTGTTTCATAATTTTTTTTTTCTCTTTATTTTTTTTAAACCAAAAAAAAAATGAATGGTAGACTTTGTCCAGGAAGTGCACCTGTGCACGCATGTCTTCCCACCTGTTTTGTGCTTTTTTTTTTTTTATAGTGATAATTCTGAATTGAGGATTTGTGATAGAATTCTATTAGTAATTAGTGATAGAATTGGAGTAGGAGTAGGAAATCTGAATGGCCAATTGCTATATAAATTCACCTTTAGGCACCTCTAATTCATTAATTTGTTCTCTCTTCAGCGCCTTGCAACAATTTTTTGTTTGCAAATGCTTCATCTCCTCATATATTTTTTTTTGTTTCGATTCTCACCTATCTTCTTTCCTTTGAACCTCTCCTTTCTTTGCTGGGTCAGATCGTCAGATTTTTTCATCATCAACACTCTCTAGAGCTGTCTCTTTGGTGCCCTTCTGCACTTGCTGCGCTCAATCGTGAGAGTCTCTCCCTTGATTGCTTCTAGCCTCTTCTTTTTTCTTTTTTTTTGACAAAGCATGAGTAGATAGATAAATCTTACATCATGAAAAGAAGCCCCCTTGCACTGCTACGGTCAAGCCATCGTGAATAACTTGTAACTCCACCACTGCCTTAGAATTGACACTGAGTTGTCATACAGAATTGAGATTAGTTCTATGATGCCACTGGTCTATAATTCACTTGAGGATAGTCCCAACCTCGATCTGGTTCTTTTCTTTTAGTAGATGAAGGTGACAAAGCTACCCGTTCTTCCAGTTCAGTCTCATCCATATCTCTCTTGCTTGTGGTGAATCCTTGCTCTATCCCCTTCCCTCCATCTCTGTTCCCCACAAAAATCATTGCCAGAAACGTCCCCATTTCTTTGAAGTTTCGATTAAGCCCAAAAATACCCACCAATGCCTTCTTGACGATTCAACAGAGAATAAACCCAAAAATTCTTCGATGCCCATTATAGAGCTCCAAAATCCAGCAAAACCCATCAGGGATCTCATACCAATAGATCAGGATCAAAAGGCCTAATTTCAAAGCCAACCTCAATTTACAACGGAAAACCTCAATGAATGGAAAATCAAAAAAAAAAAAAGGAATACAATGAAATGGCCTATAGATTTCCAGGATCTTACAACTAAGACCGTTGACCTTAAAAACGCTAATGGATCATGAAATTACGATCTCTGGAGCTGGAAAGTTGATTTGCATTTTTCTCTCTCCTACTCCTAGAGGTTCAGCAGAAAGTGGAGTTGCATTGTGTGTTCTGGGCACATCCAAGGATACTCTGTTTTTCTTGACGTTGTGCGGCTATGGTTGTCATGGCCTCTTCCTCCATTTCGACGAATGACTTGAGGGATGTTCTGAATTTTATAAGAATTGGTGAAACTCTTAAAAATTTTCAACCTGATTTGGTTGCTATTCTACCCCACAATGGGAGAGGGAGAAAAGTAGGAGAGAGAGAGTGAGCATTTGGATGACACATAGCCGCCATGGCATCGAAAGGTGCTTTGTTTTGCAAATCAGCATCAAATTATGCTCAGGTGTTGGTCTTCCGAGACCAACACCTCATCGCAATTGGGCATAATTTTGTCTATTGCCACTACTTTTGCCAGGAATCACGCGTGACTTCTACTCCTTTGTTCCTTTTTTTTTGTTTTTTTTTTTTTTTAAAAGAAGGCATTCCACGTGCAGGGCCATCTCTTTTAATCTATAGTCTTATGCTATTTTGGTCCCTCTTTTTTTTTGTTATATGACCAATATAAGACTAGTCATTTAATTAAACTAATTTACATTTAGTTCCTTTTTTTTTTGGTGAATTTTTTTTCACTTTTTGCTTTTACTTAGAGAACTTAAATTTATATTTCTCTCTTTTTTTTATCTTCAGGAAACTGCTGAATCGACTAAAATTTCATCCTTCCAGCCGCGACTCATCCAATTAGACCGCGAAATGAGGTTGACTTTTAAGACGAGAAATCATTTCTCCCCGTAGATTCGATTCTTTGCAGGAGACTCCCTCACTTAATCTAATTAGGGTCGATTCAAATTTCTTCCTTCCTGTAGCAACTCCTCCAATTAGATCGCGAAGTGAGGTCGACTTTTAAGATGAAGAATCGTTGCTCCCCGTAGATTTGATTCTTCACAGGAGACTCCCTCACTTAATCTAATTGGGGTCAACTCAAATTTCTTCCTTCACCATGGTGCATTTTCTGGACTCATCATCCGATCCCAAGAAGCTAACTCTTACCATCCTGGACAGAGAAGACGATCCAATTGACGAAGGCGTGACACTCCGCGTAGATATGCCAACACCCAAATTATCCAGACGCTCTTTACTTCATAACTACCTTGCAGATTCATGCTGAGTGTGGAATCTACCCGTGACATACAAAGGTCAGACGGAGTCATCTTGACTTTGAGAGTCTTGAAGCTTAGCTCGTCATTATTTGCATCTTCAACCCCTTCTCAAGAAGCAACACCCTTACTCCGACATCGCATCATAAAGGGACACTATCTTGGGGCAATTTTTCACCTTGTTTCTCCGACAACTTCTTCATGCCGTGCTATTGGGAATGGCTTGAAGATGTTTTTGGCCAGAACAAAGAAAGACATATGGAATGGAGGCTTTACGACGGACTAGATGCATCCTTGTTCTCCTATGACATGATTCTCACCGTCTTCAAAGCATTCTGCGAACTGTAGTGCCACACTACCAACATCTTTTGCACAGAGAGCAGTGATATGTCAATCTCCTTATGGGATTTGCGGGCTATAGGTGGACTTCTAGCTGACGGTGCTTACTACGAAGACATCATTCCATCTGCTAGAGAACTCGTTTATGCGGGACGTAGAGATAATAACATTTCGACGACTTGCACATTCCTCTTCTCTGCATTCCACAGACTATGCCAAGATGTTCATGGCATTATTTAACTTCCTGATTCTGAATGAATACGCTTCTGGTTCTGAGGGTGGTAGATTTATACACCTTCTCCTAGCTGTGACAACAGAATGCGAAGTAAAGCTCTAACAAATACATTATCTCCATTTGGCCTAATTGCTCCTCGCACGGTGCGAACCAAGAGAGAGAAGGATCCTTTTATGACGCTTCACATTCCTGAGGCCCTAATCGAAGAAACCTACCTTGCCGCTCTCATTGCCTGTTGGTTGTGCTCCTTTATGCTGCCAACTGAAGCAGTGTGTCTTATTCGCCCAGCTGTATTTGTAGCTGCAAGCAAACTTGCTCGTGGGGAGTGTCTAAACCTATTAATTCCTGCTTTGGCCAGCATTTATCAGGGGTTGAATAGAATTTCTATGGCTCGAAGCCTGAATAAGTTGGAAGTAATTTTCTCCATTCACTACGTTTATGGATGGTTAGGGACTTACTTCCAAACTTATTTTGATCATCCCCATCATCGACACTGCCATCCTAAGATGGTGAGGTTCTCTGGTGAAAAGATGAATCGGACCCCTGACGTACAAGAAGTTCGAGAGCTATTGAGATGTAAGGATCCGTCTGTCATATAATCTAATGTTGTGATGAAGGACGCATCGATGACCTTAATTGGCACCCGGAATTTATCTCCAAGTTGGAGAGCATATTTGATTTGCCTCCGTTCTGAGTTCTTGACCTTACGGCAAGGAAGAACAATCGTGATTGAGCCGTACTTCCCTTGGAAGTTTGGGCGACAATTTGGCTTTTATCAAGATGTACTAAGTGAGCCACGAATGAATGACCGAGAGGGCACCTTACAGGATGTAGCTCACTATTGGTTCAACCTAATAGAACACATAACAAGGTCCAGTTTGACAATTCCTCTCCCCCTGATAAGAAGTCTATACTAGTCACTATTACATATGCTAATTGGTGGCGATCTTCACGGGACAATCTTTTCTCTCAAGGACCTAAATATCCTAGAGGTGAGACTGTGCAACCACGAAAAGCTTCTAAAGTAAGAGCTACTGATGATGCATCTGCCCTAGTTGTCACTTCTGGAAAAGCAAGTGCACATAAGCCAACCATGCAGTAGCGTAACGAACATGCCCTATCTCCAGCTGAGCTTAGAAAAGAAGGAGGCAATAGTTCCTCGTTAGGAGCAGATGCATCTCCTTAGAAAAGCCAAAGTTGCTCGCCTGAGAAAGAGAAGATTGAAGCCTTGAGAGGCTTAAGTATCAGATCCTCTGCTAGCGGAGCGAAGAATTTGTCTGGCTCAAAGAGCAAACCAGATGGTGTGATCAAGCTGCCTAGCTCCAAGAACAAGTCTAATAGTGTGACGAGCTCACTGAAATCGAAGAGCAAAGCAAAGGGATAGTTGCATCTTGTTATCCTGCCCTCTTTCCTTTTTTTTTTTGTCCTTTGTCCTTCTTTTTTTTGACTTAATCCTCCTTTTAATGTAGGGATATACTGTCAAAGTTAGCGATAGGCTTAAGGCCGCATTTGGTGACAAAGACAGTGAAGCTACCTTGACTGTGCCTGCTGCTAAGTCAATCGAGGATGATTCGATTAACATAATGCCATCGCCAGTGAAACAAGCAAAGCGTTGTCAATTGCCTATTTCTTTTGTTGCAACCTACTTCCCTAGGGCAATTGCTTCTGGCGTGTTTAACGATCTGGCCTTGAGTGTGAAGCGGTGTTTTCAACAACAGTTGAGAAGGTTCATCCCAAAGACAGAAGGCGACACTGCAAACATCCGCCAGGAAGCTGAGCAGATATATGAAACATTATCATCCTTCCTGACAGATTATCTGGGGCTAAAGAATACTGTCGAGGATATCTAAATGAAGTTGGAAAGTACCTGAAGTTGAAAGCCAATTAGAAGGTCGGACTTCTAACGAAGATGTGCTAAACAAGCGAACAGCCTTATCAAACAAACTTAGGGAGGCATGAGCTTCATTAGAAATTTTTGGCGCACAATTTGATGAGGCAACTACTACTATCGCCCAAGCTCATAAGCGAAGGAAGCTACTTGAGGCTGATCTTGAACGCGCAAAAGCTAATGAGTTGGAATTGCAAGGCAAATTAGCAGAGACTAAAGCTTCGCTGAAGAAAGCCAGAGATGATATATCTCTTCTTGAACGAGAGGTTGCTAATTTAGATGCTGCCCCCCAAGTTGCTGTAGAAGAGACGACTCAAGTTGAAGCAGCAAAGAAACGTGCCTAAGAACTTTTAGGTGCACTGGATGCCTAGATTATGTCTAGTGGCTTTGTTCTTTTTTTTTTTTTTTTTTTTGCACCTTGTTATTTCTGTTTGGACTCAGTCTATTTTTATTGGTATTGGTTTTGATATATTGCAATAAGATGAATCTTTTAATTCAAGTTTATGCAATAATATGCAGTAATAGAAAACAATCAAAACCAACGAGCACTAACAAAATTTATTCATCCATTTTTTTTTACGGATGTACTTAGGAAATATGCCCAAGTTGCCTACGTACCTAAAGAGAATGTAATACCCTAAAGGACCAAGCCATACGTAGTTCAAGGACATAACATTTTTGGTTTGTTTTGTTTTGTCGTTAACAGTTTAGACTCTTGCGGGTCAGAAGTATTGCAAAAGAATTTAACTTGAAAGAACGAGTAGTTTAGGCTCTTACTTAGGAGCTTTACAACATCCTATTTCAAGGATAATAGCGCTTCAAGAACTTGTTTTATGGGTCCTATGTGCACTCCATCAGCATCAACTATCTTGTAGGCTCTATGTGTGCAGACTTCTCTGACCACATAGGGACCATCCCACTTAGAGGTGAATTTGCTTCCAAATTTGTGGGAGACAATGATCGGTCTTCTTACTGCCAACACCTGGTCTCCTACTTGGAACGAGCGCAACCGAACTTTTTTATTAAACGTTCTTGATAGATGGGCTTGGTAGCATTCTAGCTTCTGTTGTGCCTGAAGTCTTCTCTCATCAGGGGCCTCCAGCTCAGCTAAGCCAAGACTGTGATTTTCGTCTTCCGTCAAACCTTCCTATATGGAGATGCAGAGTGATGGGATTTAAAGCTCCAATGATAGAACGACTTCCACTCCATACACCAAAGGGAAGGGGGTCGACTGTGTTGGTGTCTTGTACGTGGTTTGGTATGCCCAAAGAGCCTCCCTTAATCTTTTATGCCAATCCCGTTTAGACTTTGTGACAACTTTTTTGAGTAAGTTGCAAAGTGTTTTATAAAAGGCTTGTGCCAGGCCGTTTGCAGGGGCATTGTACATGGAAGACTTGTGTTGGGCAAACTTAAACTTTTCGTACAGGTTAGTCATCAAGCTGTTGTAGAAAGGCTTACCATTATCAATGATAATGTGCCTCGGCACACCATATCGATAGATAATGTGTGTTCTTATGAAGTCAACCACATTTTCTTTTTTGACCTCTCTTAGCAGAATTACTTCCGCCCATTTAGAGAAGTAATCAGTGGCAGCCAAGATGTAGGAGTGACCAGCAGACGATTTAGGCGTGATTAGTCCAACGACATCAAGCCCCCATGCCTCAAAAGGCCAAGATGCAACTGTTAGGTGGAGAGGTTCAGGAGGTTGATGTATGCAGTTAGCATGGAACTGGTAAGCATCACACCTCTTTGCATAATTTATGCAATCTTACACCATAGTGGGTCAGTAGTAACCCATCTTTTTAATACGATCATGTAGCCTAGGCCTTGATTGGTGTGCTCCACACACACCTGAATGAGATTCCGCCTTTGCTTGCTTTGCTTCTTCCATATCCAAGCATCGTAACCAAAGGCCAAGAAACGAGCGTCGATGGAGCGTTCCGTTGTAGTAAAGAAAGCTTGAATTTCTCCGCTATATCTCCGTCTTATGCCTTGGGTCACTAGGAAGTTTTCGATGCTCTAAATACTCAATTATAGGTTGACGCCAGTCTTCTGTATCTGTTTCAAGAACACATATCATATTGACATCTTCCTCTGAGTCTTCATCATCTGGCGGAACAAACCAGCGGCTACATACTGGAATAGTCATTCCTTCTTCTGCCCCCAGTGCCAAAGTGGCTGCGAGGCTTGCAAGTGCATCAGCCATCTTGTTGGCACTCATTGGCACGTGCTCTAACTTGACTATGTCCAACTTGTTTAGCGGTCGTAATGCGTGCTTGTGATACGGAACAAGGTCTTCTTTCTTAACCTTGTACTCATCAAGTAGTTGATTGATGACCAACTGTGAGTCACCATATATGTTGAGGTCTCTAATCCCCATTTCAACAGCCATTTGAAGACCGAAGCTGAGCACTTAGTACTCTGCATATTGTTAGAGCATAATTGAGTAAGTACGAATGAATACGGGAGGATGGGTTTTTCGGGGGAGATAAAAACCACTCCTACACCAGCGCCATCTCGCCTTGCTACTCTATCAAAATGCATTTCCCATGGAGGGAGGATATCGATGATGAACACATCTTCCCCTGACAAATCATCATTTAGCTCCCAATCATTAGAAATTGGATGATCTGCTAAGAAATCTTTCAATGCTTGCCCCTTATTCACTCTTTGTGGTACATAGACAAGGTCATATTGCTTTAAGACCACAACCCACTTTGCTAGTCACCCATTAAGATTGGTCTGGATAAGATGTACTTAATGAGATCAGCTTTGGAGACCACTTGCATTGTATAGGCCTGCATATAATGTCTGAGTTTTTGAGTAGTAAAGATGAGCGAAAAGCAGATCTTTTCAATGGGGGAGTACTTCAATTCAGTGCCAACCAATGTATGACTTAAGTAGTATAGGGCGACTTCTTTTCCTTCCTCATTTTCCTGTACACATAATGCTCCTAAGGATTTTTCCTCAGCTGCAATGTATAGCATGAGAGGTTTGCCCGTTATTTTCTCGAAAGCTGTATGACACGATTCGTCCCACTCAAACGTTGCCCCCTTTTTCATATGGTGGCTGAAGGGATGGCAGAAACCTGCAAGATCTGAGATGAATCTTAGGATATATGCCAAGCGACCTTGAAGCCCGTGAAGCTCCCTAAGATTCTTAGGCTCAGGCATCTCTTGGATTGCCTTGATCTTTGATTGGTCGATGTCAATCCCTCTGTGATGAACGATGAAACCCAAGAACTTTCTGGAGGTGACACCAAATGCGCACTTGAGTGGATTCATCTTTAATTGACATCTCTGTAATCGTTCAAAGATTAAACGAAGATCTTGTTTATGGTCTTCCCTCTTTTTGGGCTTCACCACCAAAATCATCGACATAGCACTCAACTTTTTTTATAGAGCATATCGTCAAAAATTATTTGCATTGCCCCCTAATAAGTTGCTCCTGCATTCTTAAATCCGAAGGGCATCACCTTATAGCAAAAAATGCCTTTAGATGTCAAAAAGTAGTGGCATCTTGATCTTCTGGCGCCATCAAAATCTGATTGGATCCTGCAGTACAATCCATGAATGACAATGCTTCATGCCCTGTAGTTGAGTCGATCATGAGTTCTATGATAAGCAGCGGGAAATCATCTTTTAGATAAGCATCGTTGAGATACCGACAGTCCACACAAATATGAAGTTGCCCATTTTTCTTCCTGACAGGCACTATGTTTGCGATCCATATTCAGTACTTGACCTCGTGAATGAATCCTACCTCTATGAGTTTGTTGACCTCCTTTTCAATTTCTGGTACCAACTCTGGGCTTAAACGTCGCTGAGGTTGCTTCTCAGGCGAAATACCCCTTTTGATAGATAGGCGGTGGATTGCGACCTTTGGATCCAACCCAGGCATTTCTTTATAGCTCCAAGCAAATACGTCCTTGTACTCTGACAGGAGTTCCAAGTACTGCTTTTCCTTTTCGAGTGTAAGTGATGAGCTTACGTAGATAGGGCGAGGCTCTTCATTGGTTTCAGGATTCAATTCTTTCAAATGATCAACTGTAGCCTGCCCCCCATCTTCGAAAGTCTCAAAAGTTTATGCCAACTCTATCTCTGAGTCTGAGTCATCACATTCGTGGATTGTGATATGATTAGAAGGAACAACCTCTTCTTTCTCTGCCTCCTCGTTAAAGTTAGAGTTTTTTTTGTTGACCTGTGAAGACCACAGTACGCTTCTTTACTCTTAATGAACCATCTGTCATAACATCCAGACTAGAGAAACACTTCATACGAGAAGGGATAGAACTCTAAACTTCATTTATCACTCCTAAGTGGCTAAATGTAGAACTTTTCTCGTGCTGAAGTTGCGAGTTTAAGGAATTTTCACTAGCTCCTATTCTGACAAAAACTGAAGGCTTTGGCTGGGGATCATCTTTGATTCTGTTGAAAACAGAGATTCTGTGATCTTTCCCTTTCCCTATACGGGCGAATACTGACGGGCATTTTTTCGAAGTGGATGATTGTAGCCTATCAAACACAGAGGGCTTTGGGTTGGGTGAAGCATTTTCATCTTCACTCACATCTACTTCTTCAGCTGAGATGTGTTGAATCACCAAATTCTTGTCCTTTTATCACCCAGAGATTTTGACTGGCTGTGGTGGCGTGAAACCCAGTCCAACTTTAGAGATGCCTACTGAACCTCCCTGCTCTTGAATCTTTCTCTGAGTTTCAGTAAGGCTATGAGGCTTGGCTTCGACTATCTTTCCTAAGGCAGCTGAATTTTGAAAGTTATAACCAGCCCTCTCCATAACTTGTATGTGTTGGGATCAAATCCCTCCTTAGTTCGTGCACTTGGCACGTTGTCACCTTCTTTAGAAGAAACGACAAACCCCGAGATAGGGGGCCTACTCACCTTAGCCTGCCACATCTTAAGGGTTGGAATTGTTGCACCCCCTTTTAGGGTAGTTATGCTAGCTCCGTCATCCTTAGTAGCTTTGGTCTCGATGTTGCTGCTTGTGCACTCGCTAAAGGGTGATACGTCCTCCTTACGGCGAGACTTAGGTATGTACCTTAAAATTGGTGGCATTGCTTCCGTTGAAGCAGTATCTGGTTTAGCAACTTGTTCAATAAGAGAAGTGGTGTTGCCTTGCTTTACTTGCTTCTTTCTCGGGTTGTTGCTTAGGAGCATCATCTTTTCTTGCTTGAGGGGCATTCTTTGCGTCACCTTTGCCTGTGGAAGAAATGGTTGATGGCATGGTTTCCTTAGCTGCAGCACCTTCTTCGAAGAACCTCGCGTCTGCAAAATGAGACTCAGCTTTAGTGAATGGCTTGACATCCCCATTTATTTCTTCTCTCCATCTCTGTAGTACTTAAGGCACTGCTGTAAAGTGGAAGCCACAATCCTATGTTCATGAAGCCATGGTCACCCAAGTAATAACCTGTAGGAAGTCTTAGTGTCGATTACATGGAATATTGAGGATGTTGACAAGTCTCCCATTATCAATCCAATGCGGATCATACTGATTGCACGCTGGCCCTCGAGGTTGAACCCTTGAATCATCGTTCGGCTCTTAGAAAGTTCTTCCACTATGATGCCCGGGTCGTTCATTATAGACTTGGGCATAATGTTGACGGCTAACCCTCCATCTACGAGAATGCGCTTGAGTTTCTGCTCTCTAATGTAGCTAGTCACAAATAAAAGGATGATTGTAAGGCTTGGCTCCCAATAATAAGTCATCGTCGGTGAAAGTGACTGCAGTGTTGCAAGAGGCACACTGAACAGGGCTTTCTGTTGATCCTCCAACATCCTTGACTTTGTCAGCGTAAAGTTCTGGGTGTTGTAAGGCAGCAACAACATGTTGGCGCATCTCGTCAGACAACAACAGATTTGTCTCCAGTCCATGCAAGTTGGCAAAGCCTCCAAGACGGTCAATGTCTTTTCAGCTACTCTTGGAGACTTCTCTTATCTGTCACTTCCTTTATCTTCCTCTTCTTCAAGCTCAGAACATGAGATCATGTTCAGTATGATTTTCTCAAAGAAGCCTATTGGGAAGAACTCCTCAAGTGTGACAGGGACAAGCGGCTCCTGCTCAAGTAGGTCAATAGGCAGAATTTCATGCCTTCTAATGTTCTTGGATTTCTTTTTACCTTTTGAATGACAAGGGCTCTTTTTTCTTCCTTGCCTCTTTCTACGGCGGAGAGGTGGCGATTGCACTTGGTTTTGCTTGCTTAGCCTTGGGCGAGTGACAAGAGTCCATCGCTCTTCATCATCATCAACTTTATCAGAGATATCTACAAAAAGATTAGTCCCTGTTAAAGGTCCTTTGGATTCAATTGGAACTACAACAGGCTCTAAACTTCCGAATTGAATTGTAATTAATTTCTTTCCATAGGAGGAAATCAATTCAGTGTTTACTCTACCATGAGGTTGAGCATGTCTTCGCTTCCAGAGCAATGAACTCCAGTTGGGTGGAAATATGATTTGTGCCGACAGTGTCATCCAAATCCAATATTATTTTTCCATCCCTGGCAAGTTTCATAATACGCTCCTTGAGTGTAATGCATTTCTCAAGAGGGTAACTAATCACCCTGTGATACCAATAATATTTTGGATCGGTAACCCTTCCAGCTTCTTCGGGCATTTGGACTATAAAAGTTTGATAACCCCATTTTTAAGGAGATCGTCAAGCATTCCTGACAAGTCTGGGGCAGGGAAAGGATATTTCTTCTCCTGCAGTTCCTTCAACATAGGACGCTTCTTTCCGGTGTCCTTGGAGAACCCACTTTCTTTGTTTTCATACTTGGGCTTTCTGGAGATTCAAACCGGCTCCCTAGATGAAACAGTCATGGATTCTTTGCTTGACGACTTTGAGGACTTGGGATTTTTTGAATTTACCCTTGTCCTTTCTAGAGTCAGATGAGGAAGAAGACTTGCTACGGCGACTTGCAATGGTCATCTCCATATCATAAGCTTTCGTTGCCAATTCCTGAAAGGTCTTCGGCTTACTCATCTGCAAGACGAATAGTAAGTCCCATTCCATGCCTTGAGTACACATTTCATTGCCTGAGGCGTCTGATAGACGACCCTTGCACTTGAGACTAAGGGACCTCCAGTGATTAATGCAGTCAAGCACTGGCTCATCCTTCTATTGTCTAGTGTTTGTTAGCTTTGTCATGCTAACAATACGTTGAGTGCTGTAGAACTGATTCAGGAACTCCTGCTCCATTTGTTCCTAGCTGTTAATGGATTCTAGCTCCAAGTCTGTGTACCAATCGAACGCAATCCCCTTGCGAGTACGGACAAACTACTTTACCAGCCCGACTCCCTCTGTGCCAGCATTACTGCACGTCTCAAAGAAGTGAGCAATATGCTGTTTGGGATTGCCCTTGCCATCAAACTGGTTAAACTTGGGAGGCTGATAGCCATAGGGCATGCGAAGAGCATCAATCCTCTTTGTATAAGGCTTTGTATACAAGTAGGTCTTATGAGACCCTTCTCCCAGTTGAGCCTTGACTCCATTTGCTATCAAGCTCTGAAGCTGCTCAACAGACATCGACCCTAAAGAGTAGTCCTTCTTTGCCTTGCGCTCGTCATCAGAATCTTCGTTGTGGTTGGACTCTTTATCAGAGTTTTCAGCTCCTGGACCTTTGTTGGAAGCTTCAAAGGATTTCTTTTCCAGCTCCTTCATCAGCTCAGCAATCTGGGCACTTAATTTGGGCCTCCTTTTCTGCACTCTCTTTAGATAGCCTATCCAGGGCAGCCTTCATGCTTGCCAGTTGTTATTCGAAGTTACTTGCCGCTGTCACCATAACTGGCATGATGATAGTATTAGAGGATTTAGCTTCAGCATGCGAGAAGAGTGATCCCTTTGAGGATGCCAAAGAGGAATCGCTGCTCGAATAGCCATCATCTTCAAAATTGAAGGGTTGGAAAGCAGGGTTGGTGTGGGTTTGGAGTTCATCCATCTCACGGGGAATTGTTTGCAGCATGATGAAGCTAGCAACAGATTTTTGCTTCAGAACATTTAAAGCGATTTGATTGAGTCCATCAGATACCTTGGAGCTGAGGTTTTAGATCTTATGTGATTGTGATGGTGCAACCACAATTGATTGCTCTCCGGTGATAGCAGTAGCAGCTTTTGTCATACTTCTAGTAATGAAACCACCAGATGTAGCACTTGCAGTTGTTGATCCTTGAGATGCAGATCGGATAGCTTTCCTTGAAGATTGGGTGATAGCGTTCTTAGGGGCCATATTATCTTCGAAGGAGCGTACAGTTTGTATTTTGGAGAAAGAGATGAGAGGCAGAGAGGTCCCACCAAGTGTGCCAAAAATTTATAAATACAAATTTCGCACCTAAAATAAATTAGACAGGAAACTCAGAAAACAAATTGAATTTTTGTATTGATTTAATATGTGTAGGTACAATAGCTGAATTTAATACAGTGAGATAATCCTCTGATTCGATCTCCTAATGACTTGAGTATTCTGAGGGCGTGGTGCTTGATCTTAATAGATGCAAATCAGCTGAAGAACTCCTAAGACTGTTCTTGATTTTAATCTGCAAGTGGCTAATTGTAGTTTCTGAAGCTCTGCAAGTTTTAATCCTTCTCGCTTGGTAGCTGGATGCTCCTTACCGTTTGAGCTCTGAATTTTGCAAATGCTGAATGTCATAAATGAAATGGGAAGGACCCTTAGTTATAGGCTCTGCCAGTCAAGGTTAGAGCCGGGCTTTGGGCCTAGGCCCAGTAATTATTTTTTTATTTTAAATAAAGAAAATAATTACTAATTTTTGCATCATTGATGACACATGGCAGCTTTTATTCGCTAAATTTTAGCCACATTTAATTTTGACCAAGTAGGTCCACCAAAGTCAACGTGACACATGGCAATTTGTGATTGGTCGTTTTTTTTACACGTGGCACTATCCGATTTGTCGTAGAATTTTTGCCTTCTACAGCCACATTTCAATTTAGCAGTAGATATATTTATGCGGTTGCAAGTTGAGACAACAAAGTTGTCTCGAAATACAATTTAATTATGCTTTGTAATAAATCATTCAGAAATTATAAATAAAGAAATAAAAATTAGCACATTTATAAAGATGGGTAAAAGTTATAATTTTCATAGAGCATATATATGTACTATTTGCTCACCAGTGTTAAGTAAATAAAATCATAATGTTAATAAACAAATAAAAATAAATGCAAAGAACATACTAAGTAATATGATTGGAATTTATATTTTGTTTCTAAGTAAACCATGAGAACACTAATATTAACTCAAAAATTATTTTACTACAAAGAAAAGAAAAATAAATAAAATATCTAGAATTAGGGACTAGTTTTGTCTAGAATTAATAAAACCAACAAACTATCGCTCTCTACGTTCCCCCTATGACCCCACCCATGATGCAACCCCCTCCTCTATTCTTGCTCCAGACACGCCCCACCTGCCAGCATCGCCAACTTGCCAGCTGCCAGCACGCCATCCCACTTCTCTCACTCCCCTTTTGGTCACCATCTTAGGGTGTTTAGGAAGTGGATCTTAAAACCTATTTTACTAGTTTTTCATCGTTTAATTTCTTTATTTAGTTGATAAATATTTCTTAAATCTAGTTAAGTAATAATTTTGTGAATTTAGTTTATTATTGCAATTTTAATTTGAGGATTTGAAGTGAGGGGGAGAAAGAGGTGTTCATGGTGGAATTGGGTTCGGGGGGCTGTAGTTTGTGAGGTTGTGCCATAAAATTTGGTTTGGAGGAAATTTGAGGAATTATATGTATGTTGAATGAAAATTTTAGGGCTTTTGGTGTGTGGGTGTTGTATGCTGCCGTGAAGGGGTTGAGGTGGACTTGAGGTTGAAGATGGAAGGAGGAAAAAAGCCATTATTGGGAATTTTGGAAATCAAACAATTTAATATGAACTTAAAGTTAAATTGGAGAACTTCAGGTGTTCTTTAGTATGAAAATTGAGTGGAATTACAAATTTAAAGGCGAGAGTGAACTTGAGGTTGAAGAAGAGAGGAAATGAGGGAAACATTGATTGCTAGGGTTTATGAAATGAATTGGCTTAATGTAAATCTTGGGACTAATTTGTGGAACTGAAAATGTTTTTTTGTAAGAGAATTTAGGGGAAAAGTTATTTCAGGGGTTTTGTAATCAAATTAAATTTAACATGAATATTGGATGTTAATTTAGGGGCATTAAAAGAATTTTAGTGTGTAAATTTGGGTGGTAACATCAGTTAAAAGTAATTGTGGAGCTTGACACTCTTGAATTAATTATAGTGGTGAGATTAATGGGTTGGAATTAGTGTTAAAAATTAATTAAGTGTTTTTGTAATTCAGAGAGATGAACAAAGACTTATTCATGCTTAAATAATTGAGAATGATATATGTTCTTATGATCCAAAATAAATAAATAAAAATCAAAGTCCATTTGAGGGCTAAAAGAGTAAAAATCTTTTTGATTTGCACACAACGTTATGATTGGACATCAAGAATCACTTTAGAATCACAAGTTGAGCTTAATAACCCAAACCTCGTCATGGATATATCACTAAAACCAACAATAATATTTCTTTTCATAATAATCATAATAACAATGGAAATGAAATTTATAATGGTAATAAGGATAACAACTAATATCAATATTAACAATGACACTAACAATTATAATGGTAATGATAATAATATCAATTACAATAAGGGTAACTATAATAAGCCCTATAATAGCAATAATAACATTAAAACCATTGAAGATCATAATAACAATAACAATAAAAAGAAAGCATGATATAACTAGGAAACTAAAATCAATTTGTGTGCTTAAACAAATAATCTTGATGCTTTGACAATTAAAGAAAGGTATTAAGGAAAACTATGAGTTATTTTCTAAGGTTGTAATTAAGAAAAAAAATCATTATTTGAAAGTTTACTAACCATAAAATATATACACTTGGAGCAAAACGAGGCCACCACTGTCATCATCAAGCCATAAACAAACATTTTATATTAGGGGAAGAGTTTTTTTTTTTTTTTAAAAAATTTAGGTACGTTTATTGCCTGTGCACTTTGAAAACTTACATGTTTCTCGAAGTTATATAAATTTGATGCAACATTCATGTAACAAATCAGTTTGAAACAATATTTTGTCACCTAATTAAGTGTTCCCCATTAGTTATCAAGCATCAAGTCTTACGCCCCTCAGTTCACCTGCATGACCTTAGCTTAGGCTTCCCGATCAGCATGGGGGGTATACACCTATCTCAATGATTGCCTTCTATGTCAACAGGAGTTCCACTTTCAGATAATAACTAGCAAGATAGTTTTACTCAAATTCTCTCACTCTCTTGTTTTGGAATTAAAATGAATTGAAATGCGAATGCCTAACTAAATTGTTTTAAAAGCTAATTTTATAGTCTGGGGATAAACATACTTGGCTTCTACTCATTTCTTGAAATATTTTTATGTTTTCTATTTTGAGTGATGAATCAGTGAGTAGTCCTCTTTCTAACAAGCTAAAGGAAGTAAGGCTCTGTGGCTTTTACTGCTTGTTGCTGTCATATGCTTACAGTGGACTCTGGCAAAGTATGAAGACTTGATAGAGCTTAAAGGTCTTGTTGGGTTATATTTTAAATAAGCATGCCTAATGTGTAATACTAGGAAACTGTTAATCTGGTTGTATTATGGTTATGTTAGAATTAAATAATAGTTCGAAATTGTCTTGAATGCTTTCAACTTTTAGGACTTATAAATGTGAAACTGTTTCAGATAAGGTCATGTCATTATCTAGCATTATTCGACTTACAACAGCAGTAATGCATCCAGGTGTTAAGACTTTCGCTACAACCATGCTATTAAATATTTATGTTAAGTCAATTAAATAATTGGGAATTGGGGTGCTACAATTGTGGTATCAGAGCCAAGGTCTAAGAGCTAGAGGATGTTTATGAGTTGTGTTGGACTAGTTAAATGAGATATTGCCTATGACTTTAGACGAATGAGTGCATAATGGGGATTCCTTGATACTAAAGCCAACAACATAGTTAGTTAACAACTTGGGACTCCATCATTAACAAAGTAGAGCAAGGAAGCATTTAGTTGGCCTCCTATTGATGTACGTTTCCTAGGGAAGTTTACCAAGCTCATAACAATATTTCTATGGAGTTTGGGATTGCCTATTTGTTTTGTGGGGATGAATTTGATCTAGAGGTTTTATTAAGACGCACATACATATTTAATGTTTGGGTATGGTGATGTTTAAAAAACAATGTGAGGATGCTTTTTGCAACTTCTTATGTGATTATTTGGAGTACCAAATTACATTCAACATTTTAGACAGGGAAAATGCATTTTTTTGTGATATCTTTGGGATAAATCAATATAAAATAGCCATTGCAATAGCGTATATGTCGAAGGGTCTATCACACAATCATAAGGGATTGGCAATAATAATTTACTATAGTGAATTATGTGATGGCAGTCCAATAGATTATGAAGACTTATGGAGGTTACTATATGCTAGGAGTATACTAGTCATTGTAACTTAAAGCGTGTTTTACAATTATGTAGGTAATGAATACATTGAGGATATTTAGATATGGGTTGTTGGTTGACATTGTGACTTTGGGTGATGGGAGTTAAAACAAGCCTTGGCAGAGACAAGGTATAAAACCTTAGTCAAACCCAAAAGCTTTGACTATTTACATGACAAAATTGTGGTCAATTCATGATGCGTAAGCCAAAGCAAAACTCAAGCAATGAATCTTTTTTGTAATCTGAATGTACCAAGCTTGAACTTATCAATGGAGCTGGACCTAAAATAGGGGATATGAATGGGATAAAGGCCACGCCACCACCCAAGCTAGGTTAGAAATATGCCCTCAAGATCGTAAAGGCTAAGCCACCAAAAATGGATTAAAGGAAACCACCATATTTAGCAATCAGTTTAGATTGAGTAAAGAGAAATTTGAGAGAGTTTGTGAGCTGAACTCAATAATGGGGTTTTCATTCATAATATTCTGTCTTTGGGCAAGCAAGCAAGCCAGTATACATGCACTTCTTAAGCTAAAAAGCAAGCAACCTAGCTGTTGGCCTAAGCTACACCGGTTTAGGCTAATCTGTTTGCAAAACAGTTTTAGCCTATGTTACTTACAAACTTGAGTATATCTAATACAAACTTGTTTAGCACTAACCAAGGCCTAAAACATGCTTACTTAACCTTAAACATCCCACTTGCACATGTAGGAGAGAGAAAAGATATGGCTAGCCTATCCTAGAGTAAGTGGCTGTCAAGTTCACTCCCATTGGCCAAGTGGTGTTGCCAAGCTTCAAATTAGCAATAATGATGTTTCTGGAGGTCCAAGCAGCACAGCAAGCAAGCAACTTGGTGAGAAAACCCCTTGGATTAAGGAAATCCTTAAGCAAAGCCAAAACAATCAGTTTAAGCTTAATGGGTCCGTTTGAGCACTGAACTTGAGCAAGTTGAAACTCCATGATGAACTGATCATAATTTGGATTTGTCTCCATGGATAGATACCTTAGGATGTTTGCTAACATAATGAGTAGAAATATTGGTCCAAATCAGCTTTTGCTATGAGAACTAAGCTAATCTTTAAAATGGGATAGAATAGAGCCCAACCTATAATGGTTGACAAAATAAGGTTAAATCACCATGAAGAACTGGTCGTGATTTTGATTTCTCTTCATGGCATGAATCCATAGGATGTTTGCTATCATCCTAAGCAAAAATATTGGCCCTAGGTCAAGTTTTAGGTGGCGATTCTACCTAATCTTCCAAGACAGGTAAACTAGATCTTCTCGATATACCTTCACCGTCTTGGACCAATGCAGCAAAATTCCTATGGTATAGGCCAAAATTGAGTTCCTTCCTTGAAAATAGACTTCTTAAGGAGTCCAACAAAGTAGGACATGCCCGAAGGAGGTCTTGGAAACTCCCAGAATCATACCATCCAAAACGGTGCTTAATTCTGGCTTGGAACAAGAAAACAAGGCTTGAATCTGGCTGAGTGAAATTTGGTTATCTTGATCTCCTTAACCTTAGCTGGCACCTCGGCTTTCATTTGGATCATGGGAGCCTTCTTGTGTACTATGCTCTGCATCAATTCAGGTGATACAAATAATTATGCCTCAATCGAGGCAATAAGTAGTATTGAAAACTTTGAGAATGTGTAGAGAAAAACTCCTGTAGAGCTTCAAGATTGTATAGTGTGGTTTGACCTATAATGTCCACACTTATTACAAGGATAAAACAAACTCTAGAGGCACATGAAAGTTGTTAAAGGCATACCCTAGTGCTAAGATATTCATAAGAGGTTTTAAGGAAATGTATAAATAATTCCTTGTTCGATTTTGGTAGATTAGGTGATGGGTGATGTTGGGTCGAGCTAGGCTCATTAGGTCAGTCAAAATAAATTAAATGGTGAAAATTGTATTATGTACTATATGAGTTGATTCATTAAGCAGAGTCCTTAAGGTTAACAAAGATTAGACAAAAGGAAAAAGGGGATAAAAGAACAGGAGAGAGAAAGAGAGAGCATAAATGAATAATGTGTTTCTTTTCATTAAAATCTTATATTAGCAATATTCTCGTTACTTTTTGTCATGATTTATACCCCCTAGTCATCTTGAATTGTTTATTGGCATAGCTTAAAAATTTGTTTAAAAGATCCTAACTGACATCCGAACCTTTCTAATTAGTTTGTCATATGTATTAATGTTATTTCTTCTTGCATTTCTCATATTTGTTTGTTGTGCCTTACCTTTAGAATTTGCTTCTTTCTAACGTTATTTATTTCTACTTTTCATTCGAAAGGTCTGAAGTTCTACGGATCTTCAACAGGGCTTGTGCCTTCTTTTTGGCATGACTCACCATGTCATTGAAACTTGTTTCTAAATATGGAATACCTTCCTATTCAATTTTAAATGGTTGTTGATGTTTTGACACTTTTAATTTTCATCTCCTTTTTCTACATTCTGCTCAAAGTGTATTTATACATATGTCTAACAACTTATTTATTCACAGTAGTAAGCCCGTATGTGTTGTTTCGAATCAAAGACGTAATTTGACTCTCACTAGTATATGTGAATATTGATTGTTACAACCCCACCATTCTTCTTGCTTCTAAAGTTCACTTTTCATAAATTAACTAGACCCATTCTCTAGCTAAGTGGGCCTCTAGCTAATCTTGTTGCTGTACTTGAACTTACTTCTTGTGAGTAAGGGCATATTCCTGTGAATTTATTTTTTACTAAATACCAACTGTTCTATAGTCTGCTTGTCCAAATCTATCTGTCACGCTTATCGTATTGACTATGGCTACAACACCACTTTGTTAGAACATAGTTGCTACTAGTTTGTTTGTAATTCAACTACTAAACCCACATGTAATTGAAGCGCCTTTCTCTTCTAAAATGGTCTGAACTCTTTCCTTCAAATCTCTCTTCGACCATCATCTATGGCCCTATGTCGGACATCATGATCATTCTATTCCTTACAACATTAGCATTATGCTTATGATTTTGACATTTAACCACACCTTGGTGTGAAGATTATAGGACCAATCCACCTCTTATAGCTGCTAGGGCTTAAATAACCCGAATTTATTTCTATTTATGCAGTTATCTAAACAGTGTGACTGAGTAATGAGAATTCTTACTAAACGTAGCATTGGTTTCTGTGTTGGATATTCTAATCTTTTTATATTTCATAAGCAATGCAATTTGATATGTAATTCAACCTTCTAATTGTCCACCCTGTTTGAGATGGTAGTTAGTACTTATCCTTATCCTTGATATGGCCCACAAGATATTGATTATCTTTTGATTTTCCATGAGACCTCCTACGACCTTCTACTTGGAATTTTGATACACTCATAGGCGCGTAGCTATCTTAGTTCTAACCCTCTCATGACAATCCCTTCTTTATCAATTACTTCCAATTTCACCGTTCATTTCTTTTATCGATAATGACTTACTTAGTTGTAGTTATCATCTACCCCTTGGTATATTCATCATACCTTCAAATCTAGATCTAACAAACCTTTGACTAGTTTGATGGCGAAAGATTATGTAAATAAGTAAGTTAGAGTTGCAAGACAAAAAAGAGAGTATAGACTCAAGTTAAAGGATGACATCAAGTCTTGAGGTGGGCATGTAATACAATTAAGAACACAAAATGAGGATCTTTAATAAGACTAGAATATCAAATGATACATACTTGTATTGGAGGGAGTTGGGGCTGAAATCAATCCAAGCAATCACTAAGAAGGCAGGAAAGATTTAAGGATATGTTAGGGTTGCTTAGAACCGACAAAAGAGCTATGCTCATAAAAGGAGGAGACCATTAGACTTTCAAGTGGGAGTTAAAGTATTCTTAAAATGCTTTTCTAATCAAGGGTCGTAGGAGGTTTAATGTCAAAGGACAACTAAGCCCTATGTACATAGGGCCTTATGGAATCATTAAAAAGTTAAACCTAGTGGCTCACAGACTGGTTTCACCAGTAAAACCCGAACATATATATAGTGTTTTTTATGTCTCATAGCTCAGAAAGTAGGTTACAAACCCAAACTGTGTCATTGTGAGTGAGCCTATAGAGATTCCTAAGAACTTAGTTTATGAGGAGCGTCCCGCGTAAATATTGGATTATGTAGCTTCGTGATAAAAGTATTTCTCTATTCAAGGTCCTACGGGCTAACCAGACTTCATCTTAAGCCACATCGGAGTCGGAAGAGGATATGAGAAAAGGGTATCGATACTTGTTTGAGGTGAATATAAGATTTCTCTCAAATTTGCAAGTTTCAAGGATGAAACTTATTTTGAGGGTAGAAGACTGTAATTGCAAAACCCGATTCCTCAAATAACCTATGCAATGCCATTTTAAATGTAATTATAATGTTTTGTCATTGATCATATGAACTGTCAATTGGAGCAGTGAGCCATGCAGAAATTCAAAGGACTTAGAGTGATGATTAAAGTCTCATCCATTTGAAATTATTTTATTTAAGATTTTTATAATTGCTTTTTTAGCAGATATAAGCTAAGTAAGGTCCGCATAGGCATACTACAAAACTGAGCGATGGTCGACTCTTAGCTTTTTAGAACACCACCTCTGATGAGGAGTTGCTCAAAATTGATAATGTACTCATTAACACTAACGTTAATTTGCTTAAGAGAGAATAACCTGCTATAGAGATCTTACATGTAGCTATCAGGAGGGAACCTTCTATCCATGAGTGATCTAACTTTGTTTCGGGTTCGAATTTGCTTCTTATGTTCTCTTTCTCTCATCTTCTTCGTATTGTTGAACCAAAAAGAAGCATATTTTGTAAGCTTAAGGCTAGCAACCTTAAACCTCTTCTCATCATTATAACCCTTAGCTTCAAAGATTCTTTCCATGACTTGAACCTATTGTAAGTGCTCATCTAGGTTTAAGTTCTCATCATATTATGGTGGTTCAGCTTTACTATCTTTAAAAACATCTCTCAGGGGTCTTTTACATCCTTTTTGTGGCTATCTATAGGAATCTTTACTTTGGTCATCTTTTTCATCTTCTTCTTGCTCACTTTAAGATGGAGAGGACTAGTTTTTTATGGGTAACCATAAGGGTTGCAGTTTGAAGGGGGTTCCCCTAATGCAAAGGATCATGGATTTGATAGTGTTTCTCAAGTTGCCTCAAAATGTTCCACATAGCAACTTAGAACTCTAGAATAGCCCTATCATGTCTCATAAAGTAGGCTTGTTCAAGAGACAAGTACTTTTATAGGTTGGGACGAACTTAAGACAGAGTGGTCATGTTCAGCCATTTGGACAGAAAATTGGTTCTCAGTTAAAGCATGCATTGTAGTGCTATTTTGAGTTCTTTTATGGATGGGATTCATGTCTAGGTAAGGGTTCTTCATAATTAAGTAAAAGATAAGAAGAATGGAATAATAAAAACTAAGAACTTTGAAGCAAACTCAAGGATTCAAACCTAGCATTGCTCGGGCACTAGATGAAGTATATTTGGATGAGTACTAGTGCCTCCCTAGAGTTTAATAGAAATTTTCTCAAGAAGGATGTGACTCTGGTTAAAGGAAAACCACCAGCTGAGAATAGGGTCTGTTAGACAAACACCTAAAGGCTTAGTGACTGCTTGTTCTTCTAAATGAACCACTCAAACGTATTACCTTGTGATGTACATATAAGCAAGAGATGCATGACTGATTGGCAAAAACATAAGCAAGCAGGCAAAAATTGTTCAAACAACAAGGCAGTATAGCTAATTAATTTGAAGCCGTAGGATAATCTAATATTGAGAAGGATAAGACACACCACTAGCTCAATACCAAGGCCCTTGGTAGCAAAATGGATAAGGCACTCCACCCCTTAGCTCGCCAAGACTCATAAGAACACTACCTACACTTGCTAGAATATAGGATAAGCTAGAGAGTTTTGAGGGAAAGGAGCGAAGCTCTACTTTTTGATGGAGCCCTACCTAGCCAAGTCAATGAGGATACTTAAACAAGTCCAGGGAGTCTAATTCAATGTCCAAAGTTCAAAGGATTGCTAATATTTTGCAAAGGACACAAATAGATGCATCCGAGTTCAAGGCAGATTTCAAGCCCGGTTTTTTGTTCTTAATGACTTAGACCTCTTTGAGGTTTAAGTCCCTAGTTTTTCCATATCTTGGTTCCCCAAGATGTTATCTACCTGATCCAACCAAGAAAATCAAGTTAAGTCAAGTATGTATTGAAGAATCAGGTCTATTTTACAAACCGTGCTGGTTGGAGCCCAGTTCTAATTGGTTTGAGTTAGTTAGGATTTTTGGGAATCAAATAACGTTATAAGCCTGAATTTCCACTTGGAGGAGTTATGAGACATCCTGCTGTTTCCTTCCATGTAAGGAAATCCAAATTATGCCCACTTTTTGGCTGAGATATATAGTGCCCTAAAACTGCTTGCAAACGACCCTGGAGAAGCTCATTGGTGCATTTGGTGGTTGCTGATTTTCTTGCCTTGCAATCATGTCCAAGAAGCATCGTTAGGAAGTTAAAGAAAGCTTGGACATAATCATGAGCCTTTTAAGTCAGCCAAATAAAGAATCAATGAATAACAAGGAGGGAAAAGCAGAAACATTTTCATTAGTTAGCCGTAAAGCAAAAAGCAACCAGCTACTTTTCTCCTTTTGTTCCACATGATGGAAGCTTCTCCCTTATTTAGGCTTAAACTTAAAGGTTAACTGGACTTAAAGATTGTAATTAGTTTGATTAAGCAAGCTTTGTACTTTGCTATTTTAGTAAGCTGGATTTCAGTTTAGCTTAGCCGATTTTAAGCTGGGTTAAGAGGTTTGCTAACCTTAAAGAAACCTCCTAATCTTACTAGGTAGCTTGTGTACGTCAGTATAAGGCCTTAGGGGACCTCATTCTGTAATCAAATTTGCATAGCCTTTGAATAAGAAAGAGAGCTTTGCTCCTTTGAAACCAAAATACTTAACTTCCTTATCCTTGCTTAGGCTGAGTAAGGTGGTGTTCAAGTAAAGTCTTAAGCCTGATTAAGTGGTATTTCTGTATCTTAATCTAAGTTTAAGGGCCCTTACCTTGATCTTGGTGGTGCTTCCATATCTAAGTTTTAATATTAGTTTCTATCTTTCCCCCTTATTCCATTCGAATTCCATTGAACTCAAGCTTAGAAATCAGTTTGTTCTATCTTAGCTTGCATTCCTCTTTGAGTGTGAGTTTAGTTCCTTGGCATATCCATCAACTTTGGTATCAGGGCTAAGTTTCTCCTTGGCCTGGTATTCATCCCTACACTTCTAGAATCATCCCCAAACACAATCCTAAACACAAACCCTTGTTCTGTTCCAAACTAGCCAGTTACACCATGAGTGCTAGCATGAGCTTAGAAGAGAAACTTGATGCTATTTTGAAGAACAATCAAGCTATTTCCATTTCCAATCAAGAACTTAAGGATTCTAATCAAGAACTTAAGGCTCAAAATGAGTACTTGAGGAAACAGCTTGGTACCTTCATGAAATAGAAGCAAAAGGTGTATGAGGAACCTACTTGGTTAGGTCATAGAGAGGAAAAATAAGCAAGCAATCCTTTAAGTTCATCTGCTGAGGATGAACCAGTAAGGAGAACAAGGATTGAACCAGGATTCCCAGCCAACTCTAACGACTTTAGAGTTGAGATTCTAAAATTTGAGGGCAAACTTGATCTTGATGAGTTCCTTGAGTGGATGCATATGGTTGAGTGGATCTTGGAATACAAGGAAGTTCCTGAGGATAAGAAGGTCAAGTTGGTGGCCCTTAGGCTGAGGAAGTACGCCTCCTTATGGTGGACTAACCTATGTGCCAAAAGGGTGAGGAATAGGAAAAGCAAGATCAAAACATGGGAGAAGATGAAGGCAAAGCTTAAGTCACGGTTCCTTCCTCCCACCTATATTTAAGATAGCTATTCCCAGCTTCATAACCTTGCACAAGGTAACTTAAATGTTAAGGAATACACACGTGAGTTTGAGAAACTCATGATTAAATGTGACATTCAGAAACCTGAGGAACAAACCATAGTTAGATACTCAGGAGGGCTTGAGCCTAAGTATGCTAATGTGGTTGAATTACAACAGTTTACTACCTCTAATGAGGTATGTGTCCTTGCCCCGAAGGTTCAGCAACAAAGGAAAAAAAGATAACCCTTTAAACGTGAGTTTACAAAACCTCCACTCCGAAACCCACCCTTTAACAAGGGGAGCCCCATTTCTTAAGCCTACAAATCCTTCCCCTTCCATTCCACAAAGAACCTAAACTCCACAAAAGAGCCAACCACCTCCGAACAGACCCAATCCTAGTTTTATGAGCACACGAAGGTGCTTTAAATGTCAAGGGCTTAGGCACATCGTCGTGGACTGCCCTAACTGGAAAGTGATCACACTCGCCGAATGGAAAGCCATGGAAGAGCAAGAGATTGAGGAGGAAAATGAGGAGGATATTAAGGGTAACCTCGAGGAAACTCTAGAGGAAGTAGAGAAGGAGGCAGATGAGGGTGAGATGTTGGTTTTGAGAAGAGTTTTAAGTGGCCAGAAGGGTACCAAAGACAAGTAAAAGGAAAACATATTTCATACCCAGTATAATGTTCAAGAGAGAGTTTGTTATCTGATTATAGATGGAGGGAGTTGTGCCAATGTAGTTTCACTTAACATGGTTAAGAAACTAGGCTTGTAAGACACGACCCACCCCTATCCATACAACATCTAATGGTTAAACCAAAGTAAGGGATTATAAGTAAACTCTCGGTGCCTCATTTCTCTCTCTATTGGAAAGAACTACCAAGATGAGTTATGGTGTGATGTAATCCTCATGGATGCATGCCATATCTTACTAGGTAGGCCCTGGTTGTATGATACCAAGGTAATGCACAATGGATTCTTGAATAAATACTCCTTTTCAAAAGGAGGGATGAAGATTACCTTAGTTCCTTTATCTCTATCTGAGCTCCACAAAAGTAAGCCTCAAAAGAGACCAGAACATTCTAATTTGCTTCTCACTTTTAGTGAACCACTTTTAAAGGCCTCATACTATGAGTTTAAAGCTTTTAAGGAGTGGATTTTGAATGTTCAAGAGGAACCAGAAACTCCCTTGCCAAGCCACCCCATAGCCATTTCCCTAATCACCCATTTTAGTCACTTGTTTCCAGAGAAGATCCCCATGGGTTTACCTCCCAAGAGAGATATCCAGCACCACATTGATCTCATTCTAGGTTGTATCCTTCCAAATAAGCTAGCATATAGGATGAATCCTAAGGAAACCATGGAGATTCAAAGGTAGGTTGAGGAACTAATGTCCAAGGGCTAGTACGTGAATCCTTAAGCCCTCATGCCATACCAGCTTTACTAGTTCCTAAGAAGGATGGTAGCATGCATATGTGTGTGGATAGTAGAGCCGTTAACAAGATTATAATTAAGTATAGGTATCCCATACCTAGACTTAAGGACATGCTAGATAAGCTACATGGCTCACAAGTGTTTTCAAAGATAGATCTTCAAAGTGTATACTACCAAATCAGAATCCAAGAGGGAGATGAGTGGAAGACGGCATTCAAGACTAAAGGAAGGTTATATGAGTGGCTAGTTATGCCATTTGGTCTTTCTAATGCTCCTAGTATGTTTATGAGATTAATGAATCAAGTATTTAGACATTACATTGGAAAATTTGTGGTTGTACACTTCGATGATATTCTAATTTACTCCAAGAGTGAGCAAGAGCATCAAGATCATCTTACTCAGATTATGCTAGTTCTTGAACGTGAAAAGTTGTTTGGTAACCTTAAGAAATGCACCTCTTTCACTTATGAGGTGACATTCTTGGGTTATATTGTTAGTGATCAAGGTATTAAGGTAGATAAGAGCAAGTTGGAGACTATTCAGACATGGCCTCTCCCACAGAGCATAGACGATGTACGAAGTTTTCATAGCCTTACATCTTTTTATAGGAGGTTTATAAGGAACTTCAGTACCATTATGGCTCCCATGATAGAGGTGATTAACGATACATCATTCAAATGGACCCCTAAAGCCCAATCTGCCTTTGAGAAAGTGAAAAAGAGGCTAACTCAAGCACCCGTACTTGCTTTGCCGTGCTTTGAGAAAGTCTTTAAGGTTGAATGTGATGCATCTGGTGTTGGTATAGGTGGTGTTCTTACTCAGGAAGGTAAGCCTGTGCCCTTCTTTAGTGAGAAATTATGTGATTCAAGACGAAAGTATTCCACCAATAATGAAGAGTTTTTTGCGATTGTGCGTTGTCTTGCACACTAGAGTTATTATCTCGTGGCTAGTGAGTTTATTTTGCATTCTGATCATGAGCGTTTGAAGTATTCAAGGCCAGCACAAGAAGGAGCCGATGCACTCTCAAGGAGGTACTTGCTCCCATTCCAGTTAGATGCTTGTATGCTTGGTTTTGAGCAGCTAAAGTGTTTATATGCTGATGATGAAGACTTTAGGGAGTTGTTTTATGTGTGCCAAAAGCACCCCAAAGGAGATTTCTTAGTCCAAGAAGGCTTTCTGCTCAAGGGTACACGACTGTGTGTTCCCAAGTGTAGCACCGGTGAGCTTTTGACTAGAAAGGTGCATGGAGGATCCATAGCTGGCCATTATAGAGAGTCCAAGACTTTGATCATGTTAAGGAAACATTACTACTGGCCAATAATGGAGAAGGACGTTCAGGACATCTTGAGGATGTATAGTACATGTCAAGTGGCTAAGAGCCATTCTCTTCCCCACGACCTTTACACACCCCTAATAGTCCCTACACTTCCTTGGGTGGAAGTAAGCACGGATTTCATTATAGGCTTGCCTAAAACCCAAAGGAACAAGGATTTAATCTTTGTTGTGGTGGATAGGTTTTCCAAGATGGCACATTTTATTCCATGCAATAAGACCAATGACGCTACACACATTGCGGAGTTGTACTTCAAAGAGGTGACCAGATTATATGGTATTCCTAGATCCATTGTCTTTGATGGGGATACTAAGTTCCTTAGTCACTTCTAGATTACTTTGTGGCAGAAATTAGGTACTAAACTCAAGTATAGTACCACTTGTCATCCAAAAACGGATGGGCAAACTGATGTTACAAATCAAACCTTAGGAACTCTCCTAAGAGCTTTGATTAAACCTCACGCCAAAGCTCGGGATTTGCTCTTGCCATATGCTAAGTTTTCTTACAACAAGGCCCCTACCAAAGCTACTAGTCTATCCCCTTTCAAAATGGTCTATGGAATTGATCCCCTTAGCGCACTTGATCTCACTCCATGACCCTTATACCAAAAGCTAAGCGCGGATGCAGCAGCAATAGTAGAAGAGATCCAGAAACTGCATAAGTTAGTTAAGGGAAGAATAGAGAAGACTAATGCATTATACCAAGCCCAAGCTAACAAGTATAGGAGAAAGAAGGTATTTCAGCCTGGAGACATCGTTTGGATACACTTAAGGAAGGAACGTCTTCCTTCAAAATACAAGAACAAGCTAATGACAAGAGCTGAAGGTCCATTTGAGGTTTTGGAAAAGTTAAATGACAATGCTTATAAGGTTGATTTACCAGGAGACTTTGAAGTTTCAGCCACATTCGATGCCGTAGATTTAAGCCCTTATCTTCTAAACGGCTACCTAGTAGATTTGAGGATCAAATCTTCTTAACAAGAGGAGGATGACAGAGCCCTACCTAGCCAGGTCAATGAGGATGCTCAAACAAGTCTAGGGAGTCCCAATTCAACGTCTAAAGTCCAAAGGACTGCTCACATTTTGCAAAGGACACGAATAGATGCATACGTGTTCAAGATAGATTTCAAGCACGGTTTTGTGTTCTTAATTACTTAGACCTCCTTAAGGTTTAAGTCCCTAATTTTTGCATATGTTGGTTCCCCAAGATATTATCTACGTGGTCCAACAAGAAAATCAAGTTAATTTAAGCGCATATTGAAGAACCAGGTCCATTTTGCAAATTGTGCTGGTTGGAGTTTTTAGGCATCAAATGAAGTCATAAAGCTAAACTTCCACTTAGAGGAGTTACGAGACATCCTAAGGTTTCCTTCCATCTAAGAAATCTAAATCATGTCCACTTTTTGGCTGAGAAATGTGGCACTCCAAAACTGCTTGCAAACGGCCCCGGAGAAGTTGATTAGTGCATTTGGTGGTTGTTGATCTTCTTGCCTTCCAATCATGTCCAAGAAGCATCATTAGGTAGTTAAAGGAGGCTAGTACACAATCATGAACCTTTCAAGTCAGCCAAATGAAGAACCAATGAAGAACAACGAGGGAAAGACAGAAACGTTCTCATTGGCTAGCCGTAAAGCAAAAAGCAACCAACTACTTTTCTCCTTTTCTTCCACATGATGGCAGCTGCTCCCTTACTTAATTACATGCTTAGTATTGAGTTTAGGTTTAAACTTAAAGTTTAACTAGACTCAAAGATTTTAATTAGTTTGATTAAGCAAGCTTTGTACTTTGCTGTTTTAGTAAGCTAGATTTCAATTTAGCTTAGCCGATTTTAAGCTAGGCTAAGAGGTTTCCTAACCTTGAAGAAACCTCCTAATCTTACTAGGCTGCTTGTGTAGGTGAGTATAAGGCCTTAGCGAGCCTTATTTTGTAATCAGATTTGCATTGAAGGAGAAAGAGAGCATTGCTCCTTTGAAACCAAAATACTTAACTTACTTATCCTTGCTTAGGCCGAGTAAGGTGGTGTTCAAGTAAAGTCTTAAGCTTGATTAAGTGGTGTTTCTATATCTTAATTTAAGTTTAAGGGCCCTACCTTTGATCTTGGTGGTATTTCTGTATCTAAGTTTCAAGTTTAGTTTCTATCTTTCCCCCTCATTCCATTTGGATTCCGTTGAACTCAAGCTTAGAAATCAGTTTGTTCTAGCTTAGCTTGCATTCCTCCTTGGGTGTAAGTTCAGTTCCTTGGCATATCCATCACTTTCATTCATCAACAACTACGTGATGTAGGCTGAAAATTAGGTCTTTAAACCAAGCTATATAACCCTATCACAATGGTTAGCTGATGGACATAGTTGGCTTAAAACAAGTTCAGAAAATTTAAAATAGTACATAATAGGCTAGTTACTGAAGGAGCTCTAACCCTTATTTAGCTTGTCATTCTAAACTAATAAGGTGTCAAGACAATTTAACACCTAGGAACAAGTTAATTATGACTAAATGGTGCAAGTTGCAGCTCAATTCTTGAGGTTTTCCTCGCCAAAATGCAAGTGAGCAGCAAGAGGTGATCCTTTGGACAATAGAATTCCTCCCACGCTTATGTTGGATAAAGCCAGATGCTAGCTGATTTGAATTTATACTTTTAAGGTCAATTAAGATAATATTTAGGCACCTTTCATGACCTTAAAGTTGTCAAAAGCTTGTTGTACAATGGAGTTGAAGTTGACTCTTCAAAACTGGTTCTACTGGACTGAAGTCTGGGTTTGTTGACTGAACTGATCTCTTGGTGTCCTTGGCTATTCAAAAGTTTAAGGACTATTTATGTCATCTAAAAGATGTAGCATAAGCTAGAAAATAAGATAAGTTATTCTCTAAAATAAGACCTAAGGCATTAGCAAATAAGATAGCAAAATACATGTTCGAGTGACCAAGATATGCATTTTGTTTGACTTCGTGTTTGGCAAAGGATTTCTAAACCAATGCTTGTATTAATTAAGGCACAAATTACTGAATTAAGATATTCACGGGGTTGACTCCATCATCCTCCCCTTGTTGAAGATAATCTGACCTCAAGGTATTCATCATACAAATAAGGGCTCAAGTTAGCTACATTAAAAGTGGTTGAAACTCCATAATCTCCTGGCAGTTGGACCTTGTCAAAATTATCATTGATCTCTCTAATATTTCAAAGGCACCATCTGCCCTAGGGTATAGTTTGGACTTGCTTTGCTGAGGAAATCTTTCCTTCCTCAGATGTACCCACACTAGATCACCTAGTTAGAAAACAACCTTCTTTTTGTGCTTGTTGGCATTGCATTGGTAACTGGCATTACTCTTATTAACCTTTTCCCTCACATTATCATGTAACTCCTAGATCCCTTTACCCTCTTTTCAGCTTCTACTCTTAGCTTTCCTTTTAAAATTCTTGGTGTCAACTCTCTTAGAGTTAAGAGATAAATCCTATACATTTCTTGAATCGAGAGAGACCAGTAGTCTTGTTGGGTGTTCTATTATATGAAAATTCCATCTGAGGTAGCAAGAGATCCTGGGCTTTAGCATGTGATCTGATCGACAACCTCAAGAGGACCTCAAGAGTCCCATTTGTGACTTCAGTCTAGGGATCTATTTAGGGATGACACGTGTGCTATATTGAAGCTTGGTCCTAATTTTCTTCCGTAGAGTAATCTTATAATCGATGAAGAACTTGATGTCCTTATCAAGCACAATGAACCTAGGAATCCTATGCAGTCTTATGACTTCCTTAAAATATAATTTAGCAACTTGAGTGGCATCATTGGTCAAGGTACATGCTTTAAAATAAGCTATCTTTGAAAACCTATCCACAACAATAAAGACTGAGTCCTTGTCCCTTTATGTGCTAGGCGATTCGAGCAGAAAATCCATGCTCACATCTGTTCTTGGAGCTGATGAATAGACAGTGGTGTGTATAGTCCTTGAGGCAGTGAGTGGCTTATGGCAACTTGGTAGGTTGTATACCTCTTGATGATGTCTTGGACCTTCTTGGCATACTTAGCTCGTGATAGTGCTCTTTCAACATACTGGTGATCTTGTTCTCTCCATAATGACCAACTAAAACTCCACCATGAACCGTCCCTAATTAGTTGCTCCTTGGTGCCTCATATAGGAACACACATAACTTGGTTTCCTTGAGCAAGTACCCCTCATGCGTGAGATACTCTCCCTTCAGTTTTTATTTCACTATTCATATAGCTACTTAAAGTCTTCATCTTGCTCATATAGTGCCTTTAGGTGTGAAACCCAAGATACAAGTCTCAAGGTGATATAGGAGTAGGTGTCTCCTAGATAATGCATCAGCCCCTTGGCTTTATTTTCCTGATTCATGCTTGATGGTGAAATAGAATGACTATAAGTACTATGCCCATTTGGCATACGTTGCCCTAAACTTGTACAGCTCTTAGATGTACTTTAATGTTTCACGATTAGTGTGGAGGATGAACTCATTGGCAATAAGATAATGACTGCATTGCTCCATATAACTAATAATTGCATAGAATTATTTATCATAAGTTGGGTATTTAATCTTGGAATCACACAACTTCTCACTAAAAAAAGGCTAAGGGCTTGCCTTTTAGAGTTAGAACTCATCCAATGCCCTCACTAGAGGAATCACTCTCAACCTTAAAGATCTTCTTAAAATAGGGGAGAGCTAGGACTAGAGCTTGAATTAGCTTGCTCTTGATCTTTTCAAAGGCCTGCTGAGCCTTACTGTTCTATTGGACTGTGGTACCCTTGATCACCTCTATCATTGGTGCTATGAAGGTGGTGAAATTTTTTGTGAATCTTCTGTAGATTGAAGCTAATCTATTAAAGCTCCTCACATCATAAATACTCCTTGGAACTGGGCCAACTCTTAATAGCCTCCTTCTTGCTCTCATCTATGTGAATTCCTATAGGAGTGACAATATACACCGGGAAAGTACCCTTACTGGTGAAGAGCTTGCACTTCTTGAGATCGCCACATAGTTTCTCCCACTGAGCATTTGAATCACTTATAACAGTTGACTTGAGTGAGCCTCTTTTGCCTTGTTGTAAGCTAGACCGTCATAAAAAAAATAACAACAAACTTGCCAATGAAGGGTCTAAATACGTGCTTCATAGACCTCATGAATGTGCTGGGTGCATTTGAGAGGCCAAAAGGCATAACCATCTACTTATAAAGTCATCCCTTAGTCTTGAATGTAGTTTTTCACTCGCCACCCTTTATGATTTTGATTCGGTAGTATCCACTTCTCAAATCCACCTTAGAAGACACCTTGGAACCATATAGCTCATCCGGAATCTCTTTAAGTCTTCGTATTGGATGCTTGCACTTGATAGTTATCTTATTGATAGCTTTACTATCAATACACATCCTCATTCTCATATCAGTCTTAGCTACAAGCAAGGCCGGAATTGCATATGGATTAAGGCTTTTATTAAGCATTCTTTTGGTTGCAAACTCCTCAACATGTCTTTGAACCTCATAAGCATCCTTAGATTTATCCTGTAAGCCCATTATTTAGGTTTGGCTCCTGATATGAGATTAATGTAGTGCTGTATGGATCTTTTAGAAGGTTGGCCTAGTGGTATATCATCTAGAAATACATGCTCAAATTAACTAAGGATGGTAGCAACTCTAGGATGTACAGGCTTATCCTTTTTAGGCTCAGTTGTGGACTGAAGAATCCACTCTCTGAATGGTTTGAATTCATGGTAAGAAGCCTTGGGAATAGATTCCTTTTTGTGGCTTGTGTTTAGGCAATTGTTGTGGAGCTAGTGGGGCTAGGTGATTGTCTTACCATCCTTAGTGAAGCAATAGGTATTAAGATAGCTATCATGCATAATCCTTCTGTCAAATAGCCATGGCCTCCCAATAACACATCATCTATAGGCATTATATCACACCAAATTTCATTAAAGTGACTTTTGCCAATACAGGGAAAAAAAAGTAAACATCTTGAGTTTACTTAAATGCCCTTACCTTGGTTCAATCATTAAATGTTGTAAGAGTGGGGATGGACTAAAATTTTCAAGGAAAGCTTCTAAACTAGGTTGGTATAAGCTAAATTAGAGTAGTTTCCATTATTAATGATGAAGGAGCAGACTTTACCTTATATAGTGCCCCTGCTGTAAAATTGTTCTCTCTCTAATCATCCTTAGGACTTTTTTGGCTGTTGGCTCCACTTTTGATCGCCAATAGCTCTTCCTTATTTGGTTCAGTAACAACCTCTTCTTCACCTTGCTCATTCATAAAGCACACATCTCTCTCTTCCTTCATTTCCTCCTCCTAGACTGCTTAGTATTCAGCCAGGGTGATCACTCTTTTATTTGGACATTCTGAGGCAATAGGCCCTAATCCTTAGCATTTGTAACATCTTCTATTTGAGTGGAACCTAGAAGGGGCTTGTTCTGAGGTGTCAGGGTTTTTGATGCAAAGTACAAAGAGTTTCCAGTAAGTTTAGGGGTTAGTTAAGAGCTCCCATTGTGAAGAGATGAGTCTTAGGGAGTGGTTTTGGTATCTCCTATATTGATCTAGGTTTCTTCTACTGCTCCACTCTATGAGCCAAGACACATAGATCCTTAAATGTAGTGTATAGTTCAACCATGTTAGAGTACCTTAGATCCAACTGACTAAGGCACCTAACTATCATTTGGCCTTTAAGTTCCTACCAATCATACCTGATTAGCAGCTTCTCAAACTTTTTTGTGTACTCCTCAACTGACATGGGGCTTTTAGGTTATGAAGTTGAGTGTAGTTGTCTTGGAGATAAGAAGGGGCAAGAACCTACCCTTGAACTTGGACTTCATTTTGACCCTACTTCTAATATTTTCGTTCCTCTTCTTAGCTTTCTTAGCACATAGGTTGGTCCAATACAAGGAAATATATTTTTTTAAGCTTCAAGGCCACCAACTTGACCTTCTTATCTTCAAGAATGTCTTTATAGTCAAAGATTCTCTCCACTATGTGCAACCAGTCAATGAACTCATCTAGATCTGACCTCCCTTCAAACTCAGGCACTCTAACTTTAATGTCATTACTTTGTTGATGTTGCCTTCTACCTCTCCTGATCCTTGGCTCTAGTTTGTCCCCATTAGAGCTACCAAAGGGGCTGCCTTGGCTGTCAAACTTATATCAAGATGCTTCAGGTGAGCTACCTGACTGTGAATGTAAGGCTTTCTTATTATTCTTGAGAGATTCCCTAAGTTATTTCCTCATATACTCATTCTACTTCTCCAAATACTTATAATTTTTCATCAAGGCTTCCCATTTCTCTTCCAAGGCCATATTGCCACTTATCTTGCCAAATCAGATAGGCTTGTTCTGTACAGACTTAGTGTTTTGGTCAAGGGTTGTGTGTGAGGCTAGGTGCAGTTCAAGGAGAGCATCCATGACTTTGGTACCAAATATGATGTCTATCTGGGCCAGAGATAGAGGACTAAGTGGCAAAAGTGTAAGTAAGCAAGTAGAACTTGTTCAAACACGAATATAACCTAGCTAAGCAAATTAGAAATGGGATAAACTAATATTGAGAAAGACAAGACATGACACCAGCTAAATACAAGGGCCCATAGCAGCAAAATGGATAAGCGCACCACTACTTAACTCACTAAGATTTACTAGAACAATAACTATATTGGCCAAAATGCATGATAAACTAAAGAGAGTTTTCAGGGAAAGGAGCCAAGATCTACTCTTATTCATCAACAACTGAGTGACACAAGCTAAAAATAAGGCCTTTAAACCAAGCTTTACACCCCTTTCACAATGGCTAGGTGATGTACAAACGAGCTTAAAACAACAAGTTCAGAAAATTAAAAATAATACATAATAACTAAAAGAGCTTTGACACCTATTTAGCTTGTCATTCTGAACTAATGAGGTGTCAAGCTAATTCAACACCCATGAATAGGTTAATTATGACTTAATGGTGGATGTTGAAACTCAATTCTCAAGTTTTACTCGACCAAAATACAAGTGGGCAACAAGTGGTGATCTTTTGGACAATAAAATTCCTGACACACTTTTACTGGATAAAGGCATATGCTAGCAGATTTGAATCTAAGCTTTTAAGTTCAATTAAGACAATATTCTAGGTATATTTTCATAACCTTAAACTTGCCAAAAACCAAATGTAAAATGGAGTCTAAGTTGACTCTCTAAAATAGGTATACTGGATTGAAATCTGGGCTGACTGATTGCACTAATCTATTTATCATCCTTGGTTATCAAAAAGTTTAAGGGTGGCCCATATTAGCTAAAAGCAATAGCATAAGCTAGAAAGTGAGATAAGTTACTCCCCAAAATAAGCCCTGAGGCTTTAGCAAATGAGATGGCAAATTATAGGCTTGAGTGACCAAGACATTTTTGTTTAACCTCGTGTTTGACAAAGGATTTTTCGAAGCATTACTTGTATTGCCTGAGGCGTGGATGACTAAACTGTGATGATCATAGGGCTGACTCCACCACCTGGTGCAAAAACTGAATATTTCACACCGTCAAAGGGAGTCCGACAAGGGGATCCTTTGTCTCGCTATTTGTTTGTTCTATGCATGGAG
>JAKOGI010002108.1:95000-97500 GCA_029747015.1 Carnegiea gigantea
ATCAGTCCACCAATAGAACATAGATGACAAATCTGAACATGAGATCTTGAGTACCCTACAAGAAATGACTATGGCCCTGTCTGCTTACAAAGCCCGCAAGCTTACCAATTCCCAAGCAGCCACTGCCCTAGTTGTAGGATTTTCAGGACAATTGAAATCTTGGTGGGATAATTTTCTGACAGATGATGAAAGAACAAAAATCCTAAACCACAAATACAAAAAGACGATCGTGGTGTAGAAGTTGAGGAAGAAAATGGAGCAGAAATGCTCATTCACACCATAACCTTACATTTTTTAGGTAACCCCAGAGAAGAACAAGCTGCTTCCAAAACTATCCTTATTAACCTTCGTTGTCCAACCCTAACAGACTATTGATGGTATAAGGATGTCTTCCTAACCCATGTACTCAAAAGAGAAGATAGAACCTAAGACTTTTGGAAAGAAAGGTTTATTGCAGGATTACCCAAACTCTTTGGAGAAAGAATCCTTAATAAACTTCGTCAAAATTTTAGAACCAATGACATCCCTTTTGGCCTCCTAACCTTTGGTCAATTGTTTGGTATTATCAAATCTGAAGGATTGAACCTTTGCAATGAAATCAAAATCCAATCCAAATATGGATCAGAACGGGCACAATCTTGTAAAGAGATGGGCACTTTCTGTGAAGCATTTGGGATTACCAAAATTGAAGCCCCTTCTACCACTCGCAAAAGATTGCAAAAACAAAAGCCCAAACCTACTTTAAAAAGACCCTTTCAAAAGCAGCCCAAACCATTTGTCAAAAAAGAATAGCCCAAACCTGTTCCCAAGAAGAAGCAAGCTTCTAAACCAAAGAAGAAGCCTGTAGTCTGCTACAAATGTGGCAAAATAGGCCACAAAGCCTTCCAATGCAAAACTGAACAAAAAATTAATGAGTTATTTTCTGGAGAACCCGAGCTACAGAAAAAACTCTTAGCCCTTTTGACAACAAACGTTTCTGAATCTGATCAAGATGAAGATTACTATGCTGAGTCCAGTGAGGATTCAGAGTATGAATCATCTCCAATCTTATCCTTAAACATTATTACCAGTAAACCACAAAAGGAATTTCTTCTTGATCTCATTTGCCAAATTCCTGATATCGAAACAAAGCGAGAATACCTTGAAAAATTAAAATGTATTATCTTTAAAGAAGAAGAGAAGCCTCCTAAATTCGAATTAGGTCCTTCTACTTTGTCTTCATTAACACAAATCTTTGATCGATACCCTATTACTAATCCTTATCAACAAATTACTACCAAACAACTTCAAACTGAGATTAATGATCTCAAAACTCAAGTTTGTTTTCTAAAAACAGAAGTTTCTGGTCTTAAAACAAAAGATCTTGAGATAGAAACAAAACTTGCTCTTCTTGAATCTTTCAAAACGAATCCTCCAATGCTTGAAACAGAAAACATTTCAGGCATTCAAGAAGTGGAAATTCCTCAAACCCAATTTTTACAAACAATTTCCAAAGTAACATTTCAAAAATGGTATTCTATTGTTAGTCTTGTTGTTAATGATTTCTCTATTAATGCTGTTGCCCTCATTGACAGTGGGGCAGATCAAAATTGCATTAAGACAGGGATTGTTCCTACAAAGTTTTGTGAACGAACAAGGGAGCAATTAGTTAGTGCTAATGGCGAACCCTTGAACATTCATTCCAAGCTTAAGAAAGGTTATATTCAAAACAACAATTATTGTTTTAAAAACATTTTCCTTATTGTAGACAATATTTCTAATGATATAATTTTAGGAACTCCATTTCTTACACAAATTTATCCTTTTACGGTTAATGAAACAGGTGTCCATACAAAAATTATGGGCAACACTATTTCATTTCCCTTTCTATCTTCTGCTCACCAAAAGGAGATTTTAAGTTTGCAAGCATCTTCAATTTTTAAGCAGATTAATAGTGTGCAAACCAAAAGAAAGCAAATTTGCCATTTACAAGAAGAAATTTCGTATCTTCGTATCGAAGAACAATTACAAAATCCTTCTCTTCAGCTCAAAATCAAAGATTTTGAAGAACTAATTAAGAAACGTATATGTTCTGACCTTCCCAATGCATTCTGGGAAAGAAAGAAACATATCATTTCTTTACCTTATGAGCCTGATTTTGGCGAAAGAAATATTCCTACTAAGGCTCGACCTACTCAAATGAATTTAGAACTTCTTGAACATTGCAAGAAGGAGATTCAAAGCCTTCTTGACAAAAACCTCATCAGACCTTCAAAATCTCCTTAGAGTTGTGCAGCCTTTTGCGTTAATAACGCAGCAGAAAAGGAACGAGGTGTTCCTAGACTCGTTATTAACTACAAACCTTTAAACAAAGTTTTACAATGGATTCGTTATCCTATCCCAAACAAAAGAGATTTACTTAATCGTCTTTATGATGCAAAAATATTTTTCAAATCTGACATGAAATCTCGTTTCTGGCAAATTAAGATTGCTGAACAAGACCGTTACAAAACTGCATTTA
>JAKOGI010002108.1:102500-141893 GCA_029747015.1 Carnegiea gigantea
CTCTTCTCTTAGCCTCTTGAGGCTCATATTCTTTCAAAAAATCTCTTTCATCTTGGTCTCGTAATGACCTTTAAGAAAGAACTTTCTTTCTAAAATACTTAAAAAGGCGAAACGCCAACTACTTTTCTTATTTAATAAGAAACTACTCTGGGCATAAGATGATCATAAAGTGCTAGTTGGGAGAGATCTACACTCAATCCCAGTGAGATTAACTCACACTAAGCTCTTACTCTCGGGATGACAACTAACTTTGGACCTTAGCCCTCGTCAGGGTCTCTAGGGATTACTCCCTAGGCTAGGGATTCCCCCGTTCAAGCAGGTTCACTCCCATCTATTGTCCATAAGCACTTATCTTAGCCATTTAAACTGGTCATAACGACTAACAAATTTGCTGCCTCTCACAGCGAAATCCTTTATAATGCAACTCACGCCTTGGTAAAACTCTTTAGGATTCCCCCGTTCAAGCAGGTTCACTCCCAAAACTGTATTTATTTAGTTAAAATATGCCATCATGCACTAATATTTATGGCTACTGTTATTTCAAAACAATAAATCCTTCTTTGAAAAACTCACCTTTGTGCACATAATGTAACTTGAGGACGTGGAAGGGAAGGGGGTTCACATGTATCATATTCAAGCCCTTCATAATCAATTCATCACAATCAGCCATACATGGCCTCGCAATCCACATGATTGCGGTTAATTAACAACCCAAACTCCCTCCTCACAGGCACCGTACCACAAGAACCTCGAACCACTCATAGTTCTACCTCAAACCATCCAACTACCATCTCGGTTTTCAATTCGATAATCATAACATATTATCAAAAAGGGTCTTATGAAATAGCTACGTATAACTTACCGAGCAAGCAGCAACCGTCCCATAGCTCGTTACCACATACAGAAGCAAAAATATATAGGTATTTTTGCATTAACTTGAAATAAGAACTTAATTAATTGAAATAAACTCACAATGCATGAAACTTAGTCTACATTCATGACTTGCGAATAGAAGGTAAGCATACCAAATTCACGCCACTTTCACGCATAACTAATCAACTAATATTCAAAGTATAACCATCCAACTAAACATGCATTGGCTTAAAATGTTCTCAGGTTGTTTCAAAGGGTACTCTTAAGCATGAATCAGTTAGTTCAATGTGCGTCAATTTAAAGAATGCTTGTCATTCAAGGGTTACTTATAAATGTGAACTAATCAAATTAGCCTGCTTCGATCTTAGGTGATCTTGGTTCGTTTCAAACATTCATACATTGGAGTTAAAGGGGTAAACATGCTCACTTCGTCATTCAAATGTTATTTCCAAAGCTGTTTTATAAGCATAGTTCAACTAAATAGGCAAGTATAGATTCGAAGCGTTCATTCATTGTTTCGAAGTTACATTTCAAGTCTAATTGAGCTATTTCAGCATAATACGATTCTAAACGTTCATTTATTACATCAAAATCATTATTCGAATCTAAATAAGTCATTTAAGCATAAGTCCTTTCAGGGTGTTCGTTTCTTTTCGAAGCTATTAATCGAGCATGAATTGACTAGGTGTACATGGGCCGATTCTAGGCATTTATAGTCTAGTACGAAGTGATTGAACGAACATGATTTCGCTAAGCATACATATAACGATTCTAAGCATTAAAAGTTTACTTCGAAGTTATTAAACCATCATGGGTCATTTATGGTTTACTTCGAACTTAATAAACGATTATGAATTAACTAAACATATATTCGTCGTGTCTAAACATTTATAATCCACTTCGAAGTTAGTTTTCAGGCATCAATTAACTGAATAGGTTCGAATCAAAGCTAAACATGCATAATTCACTTTGAATAAAGTCTTCAGGCATGGATTAACCAAATAGATTCAAATCAAAGCTAAACACGCATAATTCACTTCGAATTAAATCTTCAGGCATGAATTAACTAAATAGATTCGAATCAAAGCTAAACACGTATAATTCACTTCGAATTAAATCTCAGGCATAAATTAACTAAATTGATTCGAATCAAAGCTAAACATATCTAATTCACTTCGAATTGGAACCTCAGGCATAAATTAACTAAATTGATTCGAATCAAAGTTAAACATACATAATTCATTTCGAATTAATCTATCAGGCGTAATCTACGTCAATTAATTCGAATTGAAGCTAAACATATATAAGCCACTTTGAATTAACATTTCAGGTATAATTTACGTCAATTGATTCGAATGGAAGCTAAATATATGTAAATCACTTCGAATTAACATTTCAAGCATAATTCACCTAAATTGATTCGAATCGACGCTAAACATGTATAAATCGCTTTGAAATTAAATCTCATGCATGAACTAACAAAATTGATCCGCTTCGAAGCTAAGCATGTATGTTTCATCTTAGAATCCAATCTCAGGCAGCACATTCTAACAAATTTGGCTACTGTAGTCTACCATGCAACATTGATTCCGCTAAAACGTTTGCGAAATTAATACTAATTTAGGAGGCGAGGAACACCCACCTCAATTCCATGCTAGAGGACTCGTTCTCAGCGCTTTCGAGCCCGATTTGGATCCTGGGAAGCCTCAATCCTCGGTCCACACGGCCCTAAAATCGCACCCTCTTACTGCGGTCGAAACCCTAGCCCGACACGGACCCGGATCAGCATCCCGTAGACCCGGTTCTGCTGCTGTTTGTGGTGGTTTCAGCCTGCTGTGGTGGTCACCGGAACGATGCCAACCGGAGAAACCCGTCGCCGTCAACCGCCCGATCACAACCCACTCTCCTCTCTCTCGCTCAAATTCTCTTCTCCTCTCGTTGTGGTGTCTCGAGGGTCGGCCGGCGCCTGACTTGCCGGTGCCCCGACGTCGACCTCGGCCCCAGCTCGCCGGCCGGCGGCCCTCCTCTCTCTCTCTCTCTGCCGTGGGGTTGTGGTCGGGGTGGGGGTGCCGTGAAGAGCCTCAAGAACCTCCCCTTCGCGTTTCTCTGCCCAGTGGAAGAAGGGGCTTCAGCCCCTTATTTTTTTTTTTTTTAAGCTGAACAGTAATTGGTGCTATTAGTCTAGTTCGTATCCCAAACTCTAAACCCGAATCACTAATACGGCCTTCTATCGACTATTCGTTCCTAAATATGTCGAGGTTTGATTTCTATAAACCTCGAAACTAATTCTAAGATTGAAATCCTAATCGTATTCGGGAAACGACTAAACAAATCGAGTAACGACTAAATTTAACTATCGATATAATTTAAGGGCGCAAATCGTACGAAGTAACTTTAAAATCAATAATAGCAATAATAACCCCTTTTTAATAAAATTACAGCTCCCAAAAGCACATCGATAATAATTTAACTCACACAGTTACTAAAAGTACGAATTTAGAACGTAAAAAGGAAAATTAGTTAGCTTAATGAAAAACGACAATGCGGGGTCTTACACTCTTCCCCCCTTAAAAGAATTTCGGCCTCGAAATTCTAAATCTAAGTTCGGTCTTTCCTAGAATGCATGCACACAACTAGGATTTACGCGATAGGTTATCAAAAAGGTTTCATTATGCAATCACTGCTTCCTTTAAATCAAAAGAAAAGGGCTAATGGTATCCAGTCTCCTCCTCGCCAATCTCTTCAAGCGTCTACTCGCTCTATTTAGGCGCCGAGGGCAAATCACATTGAAGAGAGGCAAATGAGTTGGCGTGGAAAAACCATATTAAACTCATTTCGAAAGGGACAAGGACTTTGAATCACCTACACACTACTCGTATCATGACAAGGAGCTTTATGCACATGCATCGCTATGGGTTGGCGTCCAAGGGTATGACGTCACGCTGCAAAGAACAAGAGTCATAACGGTTAACTCTGAGACCCTATGGCACTCTAGAGTGATAAAAGCAACTCAAAGCATCACGTAGGATCACCTTAGCATAATGACATCACATGAAATCGATAACTCAACGTTTTTAAGCCAAGAATGACATACAGCATGAATCAATCCATCTCACGCACATGGTGCACAACTTACGAGAGGATAAATATACAACCCATTAGTCATGCAAGGAAACAACTTGGAAAGTTAGATGACAGGGATGTGGGTTAATACTCAGCAATAAGCCTGTACGTATCCATACATTAATTGTTCATGGGAGGTTGATACATGGCTTCTTGGTTGTGGCGGGTTTAGCGCAGGATCCTCATACCTAGTGTTGTTCTTACATAACTGAACTATCGTTCCGCAAGGGTTTAATTGCCAGGGTAAGGTGGCTTCCCAAGGCATTGCCATTTGGGGATTTGCAATCTCATAGGGGAAACAAACTTTGAGTTTAACCAACGCAAGGCCGCTTCTTATAGGTTCTTACGAGCAAGTATGCATGTATGTAAATGTAACCCGAGAAACGGTAGTGGTACTATGCCAAATGGTGTCGTGTCTAGCTATAAGACAACTAGTTTGAAGGAAAGGCCAAACATGCTAATCAAAGTATAGTAAGACAGCGTTGGCAGCACATATGATGGCTAGCAAAGCACTATCCAAGGTTCTCTATGAAAACTACCATATACCCATAAAAATTCAGCATGCAGGACATGATGCGGCTAACTCAGTCATACCATGCCAGGATACTCAGTTATACCCTGCCAGGGATTATTTTACACACATCCATTCATATCCCTTTAAGTCATGCATTCAAGTATGGTCGCAAGTACGCTGGCATGTCATATGGTCTAGGCAAAGAAGGTATAAGGCCAATAAATGTGAATGAAACCCCTATGGTCACAAGATCTTTTTGCTAGGCATATGAGTTTTTAGCCACTTAATCAAACATATGAAATATAGAACTTAGGCATATAGACAATGAGTAACTCCGCTACCATTATGAATATCTTAGCACATCATGCAATGATACATACAAGGGTAAGCATTCGAATACAGAGGCCACAGTCGTGTAGTCATGTCATGAGGTATGTTCACAGTTAGCCACTTAATTATAATGCAAAAGGGCTAGTTGCTATGCTATAATTAGATAAGCACAGTTATACAAAGCAAACACTCATGTAGTTTGAATTATTTGGCCAACTCGTTGGCGCACTCAACCAGAATTAAATTATTCACGTACCAAGTGGTTTATTTACTATACCTCTCACTTATGAAACACATGATTAACCATACACACCATTTCATATAACGATATAGGCTTCCAAACGTTTATGAAAACATGGCATGCTTTAAAACACAATGGTTCACAATAATGTTGTACAAAAGTCACCTAGACGAGTATAGACGATGGCAATCCTCGTTAGCATTCTAGGGTCAAAGGTATACCTTGGGCTTGTCCAAAGTAACTACAGACTAGCTATTAGTCAAATAACAAGGGTAAGAACAATGGCGTTACTAGTCTTATGGATATACATTGAGATTTTGCGACCTATTTGTTTCATAGGGTAATTGCAGAGGTTCAAGGAACTTTTAGCACACATGGGGGTGGCTCTTCTTTCTATATTGATGTACTCTGGCCTCTACCCTTGGTGTTGATGCTTAAGAGAATGCTGAAAGGTACAAATTGTTGCCTCATAAGGTAACAGGGTGATGCATGTGGTATAACAGTTCCGAAGTCCGTCAGGTCATTCCTTATATCTCCACTCTAGGTGTGACAGGGTTAATATAGTTGAAGAACTTTCAAGCCTATAATAAAAATGGCATTCCATATTACTATGAGCATGATGCCTAGCTGACTCGAGGGCGACAGTAGTCACATGTAGGGGTGTGAGGAAAACTCCACACCTAAGTGTCAATAACACATATATAGGATAACGCTTTGGCAACAAAATAAGACCATATCACAACCATCACATTGACATGTGCATAAACAAGGTTCTCGCTTCGTTCCCTTAAAAATTAAGAATCCACGCAAAAGGGGCACTATCTAAAGAAATCTTCAGTCAAGAAAGGTAATCCTTAATCACTTATAACTTATTATTGACACATCAAGCACTATAGGTATCTCGGTAGGTATACATTCAAAACATTTAGTTGCGTATAGAAACTTACGACAGTAGCACAGGCTCAAGCATCATACAAAGTGAATGCAAGCCTTCAAATGCGGCATTAAAGCCTAACTACATAATTAGAAATCTTTCAATGCGAAGCAAGGATCTTAACTTACCATTTAGAAAGGACCTTAACTTTCAAAATCTCTAGATTTTTAAACTAGAAATAGTCCAACTGCCTCTAGCTCTATCCCTACCGACCATTAAGTACGTCTACTCACTCGATTATGGGGCTCGAGGAGCAAATCGTACTTTAGGGGCAAAGACGAGCTTAGAAAAGAATTTTCAATCGCTTGAGTCTAATTGATGTGCTTTAACTATCGATTGCCTTAACAGAGCGCACGAAGAAAACATTTATCATTCAAAACATCACTTAGCTCACACGATACAAGTGAATTGGACTCACTTCCTATCACACGGCTCACATACATCCAATTGGCTCAACCGGATCACCTAAAAGTCAATCACTGAAGTCAATTAGCACATTAGGAACATATTACACCAATGAAGTATTCACAACGCCACTTGAAGGTGTGGGGAGAGCTATTTGGCTCTTATACTAACGCACAACTCGCCACTTTTATTCAATTGACCTTCTCAAACCATACATAACTACTTAAGTGCAGCAACGATCATACAAAGTTCACATTTGCACACAAGCAAAACATATATCATATAACCACAGAGTGTTCCTAAGCGACTATATGAAATGCAAGACTCAGGTCGCGGCCTATGGTCGCAGGACCTTTGCTCTGATACCATCAATTGCAACACCCCCAGCCCCTAGGGCCGAAAGCGTTACATTTTCTTAATTTTCTACCTAAATTCTAGGACGAAACGGACAGAATTTCCCCTAAAAACTGACCGTTTCCAGGCTATAAGCTTTACAATAAATCCCTGCAATTTAACAGAAGCGTAAAACATTTAAAAGAAGCTCAACGGCCACACGCTGGTGTTCATAACTCAACGAGCCACTCGCTTAGAGTACACCAACCAGATTAAATCATGAATAAAAAAGAAATGGAAGATACAACTTAACGGTTCACACAACCGAAGTGTTGGGGTTTACATCCCAAAACATAACTAACTTTAACCAAAAGACATATAACTGACTAGATGGCTGGCTTATAAGGCCGTATAGAGCGACTCATAATCAATATGCATTACATGAATTTAGAATACTTGTTTACAACCATTTCAAACTAAGAATACATAATGTGACTTCATTAAACATGTAAGATCCCTTCAAACGACATCTTGCAAGCATGAACAGATTCCATCTTGACATAACCGATTAAGCATGAACAGATTCCATCTTGACATAACTGATTCAACTTTTTCCTATTATAAAGAAAACCTGGGGAAAAAGGGAAAGAGTAGTGGGATGAGCAACCACACGCTCAGTGAGTGTCCCCCGACCGCTTAAAACCAAAACCGTTACAGGCAATAATATCTTTACTGGGCACATAGCACGTATCCATACTTTACTATCATATTAGGCATTCATAAAATTCCTATGGAAACATCTTTAGGCATTCCAACTTCACTTTAGGTACTCAAACTCATTTTTAGGTCTTTAAATGACCAAACTTCTTTACTACCAGGCAGTCAAACACTTAAACAAGGGACGAGGCTAAGCACAGAAACTTTCTTTTTCATAAACATAACTTCTTGGCATTCTATTCCAATTATGCATGAAACCCTATTCATATGATGTGCGCATACGGTTATTTCTTTTCAGAATCATACTCTTCTTGGCATTTCATTCATATGGTATGCATAAGATACACACATTTCAAGTCTCAATCAATTCTCATTCATAGGATATGCATGAAATATGCTCATGAGACTTACTTCTCATATTCATATCTTCTTAGCATCTCATTCATAAGTTAAACTTAGAACATGCACATGTCATACACAGGAAGCTTTCTTTCTTTTACTGAAAACACTTCATTGAGCCTCTTGAGACTCATAAAAACTCTTCTCTTAGCCTCTTGAGGCTCATATTCTTTCAAAAGAATCTCTTTCATCTTGGTCTCATAATAACCCTTAAAAAAAAACTTTCTTTCTGAAATACTTAAAAAGGCGAAACGCGAACTGCTTTTCTTATTTAATAAGAAACTACTCTGGGCATAAGATCATCATAAAGTGCTGGTTGGGAGAGATCTACACTCAATCCCAGTGAGATTAACTCACACTAAGCTCTTACTCCCGGGATGGCAACTAATTTTGGACCTTAACCCTCATCAGGGTCTCTGGGGATTACTCCCTAGGCTAGGGATTCCCCCATTCAAGCAGGTTCAGTCCCATCTATTGTCCCTAAGCACTTATCTTAGCCATTTAAACTGGTCATAATGACTAATAAACTTGCTGCCTCTCACAGCGAAATCCTTTATAATGCAACTCACGCCTTGGTAAAACTCTTTAGGATTCCCCCGTTCAAGCAGGTTCACTCCCAAAACTGTATTTATTTAGTTAAAATATGCCATCATGCACTAATATTTATGGCTACTATTATTTCAAAACATGAAATCGTTCTTTGAAAAACTCACCGTTGTGCACATAATGTAACTTGAGGATATGGAAGGGAAGGGGGTCCACATGTATCACATTCAAGCGCTTCATAATCAATTCATCACAATGAGCCACACATAGCCTCGCAATCCACACGATTGCGGTTAATTAACAAGCCAAACTCCCTCCTCACAAGCACCGTACCACAAGAACTTCGAACCACTCATAGTTCTACCTCAAACCATCCAACTACCATCTCGGTTTTCAATTCGATAATCATAACATATTATCAAAAAGGGTCTTATGAAATAGCTACGTATAACTTACCGAGCAAGCAGCAACCGTCCCATAGCTCGTTACCACATACAGAAGCATAAATATATAGGTATTTTTGCATTAACTTGAAACAAGAACTTAATTAACTGAAATAAACTCACAATGCATGCAACTTAGTCTACATTCATGACTTGCGAATAGAAGGTAAGCATACCAAGTTCATGCCACTTTCACGCATAACTAATCAACTAATATTCAAAGTATAACCATCCAACTAAACATGCATTGGCTTAAAATGTTCTCAGTTTGTTTCAAAGGGTACTCTTAAGCATGAATTAGCTCGTTTAATGTGCGTCAATTTGAAGAATGCTTGTCATTCAGGGGTTACTTATAAATATGAACTAATCAAATTAGCCTGCTTCGATCTTAGGTGATCTTGGTTCATTTCAAACATTCATACGTTGGAGTTAAGGGGGTAAACATGCTCACTTCGTCATTCAAATGTTATTTCTAAAGCTGTTTTATAAGCATAGTTCAACTAAATAGGCAAGCATAGATTCGAAGCGTTCATTCATTATTTCGAAGTTACATTTCAAGTCTAATTGAGTTATTTCAGCATAATACGATTCTAAACGTTCATTTATTACATCGAAATCATTATTCGAATCTAAATAAGTCATTTAAGCATAAGTCCTTTCAGGGTGTTCGTTTTTTTTCGAAGCTATTAATCGAGCATGAATTGACTAAGTGTACATGGGTCGATTCTAGGCATTTATAGTCTATTACGAAGTCATTGAACGAACATGATTCCGCTAAGCATACATATAACGATTCTAAGCATTGAAAGTTTACTTCGAAGTTATTAAACGATCATGGGTCATTTATGGTTTACTTCGAACTTAATAAATGATTATGAATTAACTAAACATACATTCGTCGTTTCTAAACATTTATAATCCACTTCGAAGTTAGTTTTCAGGCATCAATTAACTGAATGGGTTCGAATCAAAGCTAAACATGCATAATTCACTTCGAATAAAGTCTTCAGGCATGGATTAACCAAATAGATTCGAATCAAAGCTAAACACGCATAATTCACTTCGAATTAAATCTTCAGGCATGAATTAACTAAATAGATTCGAATCAAAGCTAAACACGTATAATTCACTTCGAATTAAATCTCAGGCATAAATTAACTAAATTGATTCGAATCAAAGCTAAACATATCTAAATCACTTCGAATTGGAACCTCAGGCATAAATTAACTAAATTGATTCGAATCAAAGCTAAACATGCATAATTCATTTTGAGTTAATATATCAGGCGTAATCTACGTCAGTTAATTCGAATTGAAGCTAAACATATATAAGCCACTTTGAATTGACATTTCAGGTATAATTTACGTCAATTGATCCGAATGGAAGCTAAATATATGTAAATCACTTCGAATTAACATTTCAAGCATAATTCACCTAAATTGATTCGAATCGACGCTAAACACATATAAATCGCTTCGAAATTAAATCTCATGCGTGAACGAACAAAATTGATCCGCTTCGAAGCTAAGCATGTATGTTTCATCTCAGAATCCAATCTCAGGCAGCACATTCTAACAAATTTGGCTACTCTAGTCTAACATGCAACATCGATTCGGCTAAAACGTTTGCGAAATTAATACTAATTTAGGAGGCGAGGAACACCCACCTCAATTCCATGCTAGAGGACTCGTTCTGAGCGCTTTCGAGCCCGATTTGGATCTTGGGAAGCCTCAATCCTCAGTCCACACGGCCCTAAAATCGCACGCTCTTACTGCGGTTGAAACCCTAGCCTGACACGGACCCAGATCAGCATCCTGTAGACCCGGTTCTGCTGCTATTTGTGGTGGTTTCGGCCTGCTGTGGTGGTCGCCGGAACGACGCCAATCGGAGAACCCCGTCGTTGTTAACCGCCCGGTCACAACCCACTCTCCTCTCTCTCGCTCAAATTCTCTTCTCCTCCTGCTGTGGTGTCTCGAGGGTCGGCCGGCACCTGACTTGCCGGTGCCCCGACGTCGACCTCGGCCCCGGCTCAACTGCCGGCAGCCCTCCTCTCTCTCTCTCTCTCTGCCGTGGGGTTGTGGTCGGGGTGGGGGTGCCGTGAAGAGCCTCAAGAACCCCCCCTTCGCGTTTCTTTGCCCAGTGGAAGAAGGGGCTTCAGCCCCTTATGTTTTGTTTTTTTTAAGCTGAACAGTAATTGGCGCTGTTAGTCTAGTTCGTATCCCGAGCTCTAAACCGGAATCACTAATACGGCCTTCTATCGACTATTCGTTCCCAGATATGTCGAGGTTTGATTTCCATAAACCTCGAAACTAATTCTAAGATTGAAATCCTAATCGTATTCGGGAAACGACTAAACAAATCGAATAACGACTAAATTTAACTATCGATATAATTTAAGGGCGCAAATCGCACAAATTAACTTTAAAATCAATAATAGCAATAATAACCCCTTTTTAATAAAATTACAGCTCCCAAAAGTACATCGATAATAATTTAATTCACACAGTTACTAAAAATACGAATTTAGAACGTAAAAAGGAAATTGAGTTAGCTTAACGGAAAACGACAATGCGGGGTCTTACACTAACGGGAGTTGAGGAGAACGAACCACGCCTTATAAGTGTGGGGAAACCGCAACCCATCGAGGTGCCTTTTGAGGACAAAACTGTGAGGGCAGTGATGGTGGTAGCGTCCCGCCTGCCCAAAGCGGACAATACCTCGATGGCGGGTGGTCGTGGGCTGTTACAATGGTATCAGAGTCATAGACCCGACCCAATGTGCCATCGAGGACACTGGGCCCCTGAGAGGGGGGTGGATGAAGGTATCCACATCGGGAGTTGAGGAGAACGAACCACGCCTTATAAGCGTGGGGAAACCTCAACCCATCGAGGCGCCTTTTGAGAACAAAACCGTGAGGGTAAGGATGGTGGTAGCGTCCCGCCTGCCCAAAGCGGACAATACCTCGATGGCGGGTGGTCGTGGGCTGTACTTTGGTGGATGAAAGTATCCCACATCGGGAGTTGAGGAGAACGAACCACGCCTTATAAGCGTGGGGAAACCTCAACCCATCGAGGCGCCTTTTAAGGACAAAACCGTGAGGGCAGGGATGGTGGTAGCGTCCCGCCTGCCCAAAGCGGACAATACCTCGATGGCGGGTAGTCGTGGGCTGTTACAATGGTATCAGAGCCATGGACCCGACCCGATGTGCCAGCGAGGATGCTGGGCCCCTGAGAGGGGGGTGGATGAAGGTATCCCACATCGGGAGTTGAGGAGAACGAACCACGCCTTATAAGCGTGGGGAAACCTCAACCCATCAAGGCGCCTTTTGAGGACAAAACTGTGAGGGCAGGGATGGTGGTAGTGTCTCGCCTGCCCAAAACAGACAATACCTCGATAGCGGGTGGTCGTGGGCTGTTACACACTTTTCATGAATAGTAACCTGTCGGTACTGTAGATGAATAGTGACTTGTCGGGGTACTGTAGTGAATAGTGCCTGCCGACAGTTTTGTCACATTCCTGCAAAATAAAAAATTTTTGTTGGGGAAAATAGCCTTTACTTTTGCCAAGGGCCAATTGTCCCTTGCAGGCTCTTTTGCAAATTTTGACCTTTGCCTTTTGCCAAGAGCCATGTGACTCTTGCCGGTCTTTGTCATAATCACAGGTTATATGGGTCCTGTGAATCTTGATAATCATCATGTTTTTATGGCTGGGGCTTTGTGGAAGAGGTGGTAGAATCGATGGTTTCATCATCTGAATCATCTGTTCTGTCAAGGATTTTTTGTAAGAAAATCTGTCGCATGTTGGGATTGTCCTTGAGGAGTTCAAGGATTTCCTTTTCCTTTTGATCCTTTAACTCGGGCTTTTATTGAAGTAGTTGGGCTGGCATTCTTCTGTGGCATAGATGGCCCAATAGCTTCCTTTTGTTTCTGAAATGTGTGCAAGTTATGGAGTGTGAACTTCTTTGTTCGTGTTCTGCAGTAATGTTCAACATTTTCACTGCAGCACAATTTTATTTTAAACTCATTCCACCATTTAACCTTATAAACTCGGACTAAGGATAGGGGAAATGAATTTTTGAGATAATTTTGTAGCCGATATTCCCAACTGAAGATCCAGGCAATATTGAAAGTGCGAAAGAACTAGACTTCTTTGGTGTAGGCTTCTAGAGATGAGACATTCTTATCCCAAAAGTCCCATCCTCCTTGTGCTTGAACTGGTAGTACTGATAGACTACATCCAAACCATGTCCATCAGTAGTAAAACCAGATAAGAAATTGGTTTGAACAATTATCATGAAAATTGAAAAACCAAGAGTGTGTCTTTGGGTAATGAAGAAATGCCCGAAACCACGCCATACGGTAGTCGTTGTAGTCATAGGTTTGTGGGGTATACTGGATTGAAAAACGCTTTTCTTCAAAGGGGTTCTTCCATTGTTGGGTGCTAAGAACTTGACGGATAATACATTTAAAAAACAATATATGTCCTGGGTTGATTTTGTCCAAAGTATGTGTGATATTGATAGATTGAGTATCCACTAGGATTAACTCGTAAAATTGTTGGGTTTTTTGTGCATGGTCAGTGGCAAACTGTTTTTTGCCAAAGGCTTTTTGGACAAGTGGTCGGATAACATCAGATGGGGGCATTGTTTTGTAGTTTGTAAGGAATAAATGCTCAGTGTGCCTGACGACGTAGGCATTGTCAGAGAGTGGTTTTGTAGTAGGTTTGGATACAATGGTTTTGTATGGGAGTGGAGGAAATTGGGCTAAGGATTGGAATTGGTTGTGTATAGGGATTTGTAGGGGTACATCAAGCTGATAATCTTCGGCTCGGCGAATTGCTTTGCCTTTGTCTTTTCCTTTTTTACCGGAACTCATTGTTATACCTCTATCGATAAAATTTTGTCACTCTTTCCTTGCAAGAATTCTCTTGTTAAGAAATCTGGAAGAGAGTTGCTTTCGCCTTTGATAAATTCAATGTCGAAATCAAAAGTAGATAGAATTGCTTGCCAACGGGCAAAGATTTGTTTAGAAACTAAGTTTTTAACATCCTTTTGTAAGATCTCTTTTGCAGATTTGCAGTCGATACGAAGAAGGAATTTTTTGTAAAATAGGTCATCTTGAAATTTTGAAATGCAAAGGACAATTGATAAAATTTCCCTTTTGACAGTCGAGTAATTTTGTTGTGGACCGAGCCATAGTTCAGAATGAAACCTAACTAATTGTTCATGTGAATGAGACTCTAATTTTTGTTTCAATATGCCTCCATATACTATATCTGATGCATCTATTTCAACTATCATGAATGCAGCTGGATTTGGAATACTAAGGCAAGGAAGGGACTTGACCTTTTCTTTAATTTGTTTGACAATCTGGGTATGTTCCTGAGACCACGAGACTGGGTTTTTTCTTAGTCTCTCATACAAAGGTGCACACAAATGTCGCAATTTAGGAAAGAAATTAGAGACATAATTCAGACAACCTAGAAAACATTGCAACTGTTTTTTATCTTTAATTTCATCTGGAAATTTGTCTACAAATGCAAGTGATCACATAATGGGCTTAATAGAACCTTAATAAATGTCATGCCCAAGGAATCTAATTTTTGTATGAAATAACACCATTTTTGATGCAGAAACTGCAAGGCCATTTTTTTCTATGATATGAAGAAAAGTTTGTAGATGTTTGAAATGTTGATCGATAGTTTTAGAGAAAACTAAAACATCGTCAATGTAAACTAAGATGAATGATGTGTATGGATTAAAAATGTCAATCATAATGTTTTGAAATTCGGAAGGGGCATTTTTGAGTTCGAAAGGCATTACGTTCCATTCGTAATGTCCAAAGGGTACCACAAATGCGGTTTTGTAACGGTCCTTTTCAGTAATTTGAATCTGCCAAAAACCAGACTTCATGTCAAACTTTGAAAATGCTTTGGCATTGTAAAGTCGATTTAGCAAATCTCTTTTGTTAGGAATTGGATACCGAATCCATTGTAACACTTTGTTAAGAGGTTTGTAATTAATAACGAGTCGAGGAACTCCTCGTTCCTTTTCAGCTGTGTTATTAACATAGAATGCGGCACAGCTCCAAGGAGATTTGGAAGGATGAATAAGCTTTTTATCAAGTAAACTTTGAATCTCCTTTTTGCAATGCTCTAATAGTTCGAAATTCATTTGAGTAGGTCTAGCCTTTGTCGGAATATTTTTTTTTTTCATCGAAATTGGGCTCATAGGGCAAAGAAATGATATGTTTCTTACGTTAAAGCATTGGGAAGGTCAGAACATATTTGTTTCTTAATAAGTTGTTCGAATTCGGAAATTTTTAATTGAATAGAAGGTTTTTGAAGTTGTTCTTCTATTCGAAGATAGGAAAGTTCTTCCTGTAAATGGCAAATTTGACTTTGCTTGATTTGAAGAGAATTAATTTGCTTAAAAATTGAAGAAGTCTGAATCTCAAGAATTTCCTTTTGATGAGCTGAAGATAAAAAGTGGAAAGAAATGGGGTTTCCCATTATACTGGTATGAACTCCTGATTCATTAACAGTAAAGGGATAGATTTGTGTAAGAAATGGAGTTCCAAGTACCATATCATTGGAGATATTATCAACAACAAGAAAAACATTTTTTAAGCAATAATTATTATTTTGAATATGTCCCTTTCTGAGTTTGTAAAGAATATTCAAAGGATCGCCACTGGCGCTGATTAATTGTTCTTTAGTTCGCTTGCAATATTTCGTTCGAGCAATTCCTCCACGAATACAGTTTTGGTCTGCTCCACTGTCTATTAGAGTGACTGTATTAACAGAGAAATCCTTAACAATGAGTTTAACAATTGAATACTATTTTTGAAATGTGACCTTTGAAATCGTTTGTAAGAACTGGGCTTGAGGAATTTCAGCTTCTTGAATTCCTGAAATCTCTGGGGTTTGTATTATAGCTGGGGGATTGGTGCGGAGAGATTCAAGCATTGATACCTTGGCTTCAATCTCAAGGTCTTTTGTTTTTAGGATAGTAACCTCGGTTTTGAGAAATCGGACTTGATTTTTGAGATCATTAATCTCCTCTTGTAACTGCTTTGTAGTTACTTGCTGGTAGGGATTGGAGACGGGATATCGCTCAAAGATTTTTGTGATTGAAGATGAAGTAGCAGCTCCTGGATCAAATTTAGGAGTCTTATCTTCTTCAAGGATAATACCTTTGATTCGTTCAAGGTATTCTCTTTTTGTATCAAGCTCAGGAATTTGTCCTATTAATTTTAAGAGGAATTCCTTTTGTGGTTTGGAAGTTACGACATTAATGGTATGAATAGGAGAAGACTCATATTCAGAATCGTCACTGTCTGAGGCATAATAGTCTTCCTCTACTTCTGATCCTGAAGCATCTTTGGTAAGGAGGGCTAACATTTTTGGTTTGAGCTCTGGATCTTCTGAGAATAGCTCATTGATCTTCTGCTCAGCTTTACATTGAAAGGCTTTGTGGCCTGTTTTTCCACATTTGTAGCAGACTATGGGCTTTTTGCCTTTGTTAGTCTTTTTCCGTTTTGGAATATGTTTGGGTTGTTCTGTTTTGACAAAAGGTTTGGGCTTTCGAACTGCTGGTTTAGGTTTGGGCTTGAATTGTTTCTTTTGGGCTCTTTTTCGGGTTGTAAAGGGTGCTTTTAATTTTCTAATCCAAATGCTTCATAAAATGTGCCCATCTCTTTATGAGATTGTGCTCGTTCGTTTCCGTATTTGGATTGGATCATAATTTCGTTGCAGAGACTAAGACCTTCAGTTTTGATAATACCAAAAAGTTAACCAAAGGTAAGGGGACCAAATGGGATGTCATTTGTTCCAAAATTCTGTCTAAGTTTATTGAGGATCCTTTCTCCGAAGAGCTTAGGTAATCCTGCAATAAATCTTTCTTTTCAGAAATCTTGGGCGCCATCTTCTCTTTTTAGGACATTTGTAAGGAAGACATCTTTGTACCATCTATAGTCCGTCAGGTTTGGACATCTAAGGTTAATAAGAATTGTTTTGCCGCTGCTTGCTCTTCTTTGGGGCTTCCAATGAAGTGCAAAGTGATTGTATGACTAAGGCACTCAAAGGCATCTTCTTCTTCAACATCCATACCAGAAGAGTTTCTACGGGTATATTTATGGCTTAATATGGCATCTCTTTATTCTTGGGTCAGGATATTATCCCACCATGATTTCAATTGTCCAGCAAATCCTACAACTAGGGCTACAACCATTACAGCATTGGAGATACTCTGAACTTTGTAGGATTGATATGCTATGTACATTTCTTGTAGGGTGGAAAGGATTTCATGTTCGGCTTTGCCATCTATGTTCCATTGATAGATGGATTTGCCATTGAAACTTGAAGAAACAAAACTTCCTTGTTCTTCATATTGTAAATATGAGGGTGTTGGTCTAGGGTAAAAGTTTCTTGTGCTACCCTTGTTCCAATGGTTGATTTTGATAGTGGCTAGAGTAAGGATTCTTCGAAGGTGTCTTCTATGACTCTTAAGGCAGCCTCACTCTTTGTTGTGCTTTCGTCAGATTCACTATTGGTTGAAGAATCTTCTTGATTAATCTGAAAAGTTTGATCAATGCAAGAACCAGATTTGCCTTTTATAGACTTATCTAATTCCTTGAGTTGATCAGTAATGACCTTTAAATACTGGGTATTGGAAGACGCTGCTTGATGATAGGCTTCCATTTTGCCACGTGGAACACTATTAGTTTTGAAAAACGGTTTTGACATACTGTCTTCTTGATGAATATTAGGGCTAACCTTTTGTTGGCGTTTAGCTTCTGTAATTTGAACAGATACTTGGTTGAGTTGTTCGGCTATGGTTTGAAGGATGGTGTTTGTGTAATTGACCTGTTGATGGACTTTTTTGAGGTCATCAAGTTTAACTGACTCATTTCCCTCCCGGCCCTTACGAAAAGGTGTAGCCAGGATGGTATCACCTTTGAGAAGGAGTTTGAGGTCATCAGCTGGGGGATGAATTGAAGAAACACTGGAACTGTTCTGGAAATACCAAATTTTGAAGAGGTTAGTTTGGATATTAATGCTAGGGATAGAATAGACATTTTGGATTCCTCTTTTTGAAGCAAATGTCGGAAACCAGAGGAAAAAAGGAAAATTGATTTGCAGGCGTTCCATATCTGCAATCCATTCCTTTTTGATTTCCTCTCTAAGTTTTCGATCCATTTGTTCAAACCATGCACGCAAAGAAGTGTTTGTTACTGAATAATAATCTTCTTTGAGGTTTGCCCAGTTAATGGTGAAACTAGGTTTTGTTAAGACATTTATGGCAGCTCCGATGCCAGAAGAAGTAAGAGAGGGCGGATCTGGAACCGGTTCAGGTATTGGTGCCCTGAAACGATATCTTTGTGAGTGATCTAAATGTTCAGAAGCAGAAGAGAAATCAGAAAAAGATCTTCTATAATTTGAAGGACCAGGAATAGAAGGATCTTCCCTTCTTGAAGCCGATCGGAACTTTAGAATTACCCGGCCATCAGGTTCTTCTATGATCTGATCAATATCTCTTCTTTTGATTTGAGCAGGTTGTTGAGGTTCTTGCAATTCTAGTTCATGTGGGAGAGTAATCTCATCCCATTTGAGAAGTTTTGGTGTAAAAACAGTTGGTTTTTGATCATCAATTTGTAATAAAATTGTTTCCTGCGAATTTGAAGGAAGAGGGTTAAGAAACCTTGTATTTAAATTTGTGGACATAAGACGTAAATAAACCCTGTAGATGACAACAAAGTTTTTGAAATCTAGAAACTCATTACCTTGAATGTGCACATCAAGTTTCAAAGCTTCTGTTGTCATAGGACAGGTTAGATCAACCATAAAATCAGGATAACAATTGAAAAATATTGGACCTTTGCAAATATTTGTTTGAATGACGGCTAATAATGAAGATTTGCATTTTCTTCATCTTTTGTCTCTTAAAGCCATGTAAATAGGAGCATTAATACCCTTCTTCAGAAGAGGTTTAATGACAACTTGTACTAAACCAATATGCATAAAACGATAATTGGCTCATAAATGACTTTCAATTGATTCTTGTTTAATCATGGGAATTGTTTACAATCCATTTTGTAAACTTATGACTTCCTCATGAGTTTTGACAGAATATGCTTTAATGAATTTGGATTTCCTCTCTAAGTTTTCGATCCATTTCGTTCCCGACTTGTGCTATCACAGTGGCTCTGATACCAAATAGCAGGATCGAAAACTCGAATAGCAAGATCGGAATTGGTTGTGTATAGGGATTTGTAGGGGTACAACTCAACCAAGTATCTGTTCAAATTACAGAAGCTAAACGCCAACAAAAGGTTAGCCCCAGTATTCATCAAGAAGACAGTGTGTCAAAACCGTTTTTCAAAACTGATAGTATTTCATGTGACAAAATGGAAGCCTATCATCGAGCAGCGTCTTGCAATACCCAGTATTTAAAGGTCATGACTGATCAACTCAAGGAATTAGATAAGTTTGTAAAAGGCAAATCTGTTTCTTGCATTGATTAAACTTGTCAGATTAATCAAGAAGATTCTTCAGCCAATAGTGAATATGACGAAAGCACAACAGAGAGTGAGGCTGCCTTAAGAGTCATAGGAGACACCTTCGAAGAATCCTTACCTCTAGCCATTAACAGAATCAACCATTGGAATAAGGGTAGTACAAGAAACTTTTACCCTAGACCAACACCCCCAGATTTACAACATGAAGAACGAGGAAGTTTTATTTCTTCAAGTTTCAATGGCAAATCCATCTATCAATGTCCAACCCTGACGGACTATAGATGGTACAAAGATGTCTTCCGTACAAATGTCCTAAAAAGGGAAGATGGCGCCCAAGATTTCTGGAAAGAAAGATTTATTGCAGGATTACCTAAGCCCTTTGGAGAAAGGATCCTCAATAAACTTAGACAGAATTTTGGAACAAATGACATCCCATTTGGTCTCCTTACCTTCGGTTAACTTTTTGGTATTATCAAAACTGAAGGTCTTAATCTCTGCAATGAAATTAAGATCCAATCCAAATACAGTAACGAACGAGCACAATCTCGTAAAGAGATGGGCACATTTTGTGAAGCATTTGGAATTAGAAAATTAGAAGCACCTTCTATAGCCCGAAAAAGAGCCCAAAAGAAACAATTCAAGCCCAAACCTAAACCAGCAGTTCGAAAGCCCAAACCTTTTGTCGAAACAGAACAACCCAAACCTATTCCAAAACGGAAAAAGACTAACAAAGGCAAAAAGCCCATAGTCTGCTTCAAATGTGGAAAAACAGGCCACAAAGCCTTTCAATGTAAAACTGAGCAGAAGATCAATGAGCTATTCTCAGGAGATCTAGAGCTCAAACAAAAAATGTTAGCCCTCCTTACCAAAGATGCTTCAGGATCAGAAGTAGAGGAAGACTATTATGCCTCAGACAGTGACGATTCTGAATACGAGTCTTCTCCTATTCATACCATTAATGTCATAACTTCCAAACCACAAAAGGAATTCCTCTTAGAATTAATAGGACAAATTCCTAATCTTGATACAAAAAGAGAATACCTTGAACGACTCAAAGGTATTATCCTTGAGGAAGATAAGACTCCTAAATTTGATCCAGGAGCTGCTTCTTCATCTTCAATCATAAAAATCTTTGAGCGATATCCCATCTCCAATCCCTACCAGCAAGTAACTACAAAGCAGTTGCAAGCGGAGATTAAAGATCTCAAAAATCAAGTTCGATTTCTCAAAACCGAGGTTACTATCCTAAAAACAAAAGACCTTGAGATTGAAGCCAAGGTATCAATGCTTGAATCTCTCCGCACCAATCCCCAGCTATAATACAAACCCCTGAGATTTTAGGAATTCAAGAAGCTGAAATTCCTCAAGCCCAGTTCTTACAAACGATTTCAAAGGTTACATTTCAAAAATGGTATTCAATTGTTAAACTCGTTGTTAAGGATTCCTCCGTTTATACAGTCACTCTAATAGACAGTGGAGCAGACCAAAACTGTATTCGTGGAGGAATTGCTCCAACGAAATTTTGCGAGCGAACTAAAGAACAATTAATCAGCGCCAGTGGCGATTCTTTGAATATTCTTTTCAAACTCAGAAAGGGACATATTCAAAATAATAATTATTGCTTCAAAAATATTTTTCTTGTTGTTGACAATATCTCCAATGATATGGTACTTGGAACTCCATTTCTTACACAAATCTATCCCTTTACTATTAATGAATCAGGAGTTCATACCTGTATAATGGGAAACCCCGTTTCTTTCCACTTTTTATCTTCAGCTCATCAAAAGGAAATTCTTGAGCTTCAGACTTCTTCAATTTTTAAGCAAATTAATTCTCTTCAAATCAAGCAAAGTCAAATTTGCCATTTACAAGAAGAACTTTCCTATCTTCGAATAGAAGAACAACTTCAAAAACCTTCTATTCAATTAAAAATTTCAGAATTCGAACAACTTATTAAGAAACAAATTTGTTCTAACCTTCCCAATGCTTTCTGGGAACGTAAGAAACATATCATTTCTTTGCCCTATGAGCCCAATTTCGATGAAAAAAATATTCCTACAAAGGCTAGACCTACTCAAATGAATTTCGAACTATTAGAGCATTGCAAAAAGGAGATTCAAAGTTGATAAAAAGCTTATTCGTCCTTCCAAATCTCCTTGGAGCTGTGCCGCATTCTATGTTAATAACGCGGCCGAAAAGGAACGAGGAGTTCCTCAAATTGTTATTAATTACAAACCACTTAACAAAGTGTTACAATGGATTCGGTATCCAATTCCTAACAAAAGAGATTTGCTAAATCGACTTTACAATGCTAAAGTATTTTCAAAGTTTGACATGAAGTCTGGTTTTTGGCAGATTCAAATTGCTGAAAAGGACCATTACAAAACTACATTTGCAGTACCCTTTCGACATTACGAATGGAACATAATGCCTTTCGGACTCAAAAATGCCCCTTCCGAATTTCCAAACATTATGAATGACATTTTTAATCCATACATATCATTCATGTTAGTTAACATTGACGATGTTTTAGGTTTCTCTAAAACTATCGATTAACATTTCAAACATCTACAAACTTTTCTGCATATCATAGAAAAAAATGGCCTTGCAGTTTCTGCATCAAAAATGGTGTTATTTCAGACAAAAATTAGATTCCTTGGGCATGACATTTATCAAGGTTCTATTAAGCCCATTATGCGATCACTTGCATTTGCAGACAAATTTCCAGATGAAATTAAAGACAAAAAACAACTTGCCACTGACCATGCACAAAAACCCAACAATTTCACGAGTTAATCCTAGTGGATACTCAATCTATCAATATCACATATACTTATGCCAAATTCAACCCGGGACACATAGTGTTTTCTAAATGTATTATCCGTTAAGTTCTTAGCACCCAACAATGGAAGAACCCCTTTGAAGAAAAGAGTTTTTCAATCCAATATACTCCAAAAACCTATGACTACAACGACTACCGTATGGCGTGGTTTCAGGCATTTCTTCATTACCCAGAGACACACTCCTGGTTTTTCAATTTTCATGACAATTGTCCAAACCAATTTCCTATCTAGTTTTACTACTGGTGGACATGGTTTGAATACAGTCTCTCAGTACTACCAGTTGAAGCACAAGGAGGATGGGACTTCTGGGATAAGAATGTCTCATCTCTAGAAGCCTACATCAAAGAAGTCCAGTTCTTTCGCACTTTCAATATTGCCTGGATCTTCAGTTGGGCATATCGGCTACAAAATTATCTCAAAAATTCATTTCCCCTATCCTTAGTTCGAGTTTATAAGGTTAAATGGTGGAATGAGTTTAAAACAAAATTGTGCTGTAGTGAAAATGTTGAACATTACTGCAGAACACGAACAAAGAAGTTCACACTCCATAACTTGCACACATTTGAGAAACAAAAGGAAGCTATTGGGCCATCTACGCCATAGAAGAATGCCAGCCCAACTACTTCAACAAAAGCCTGAGTTAAAGGATTATCTCAAAAGGAAAAGGAAATCCTTGAACTCCTCAAAGACAATCCCAACATGCGACATATTTTCTTACAAAAAATCCTTGACAGAATAGATGAATCAGGTGATGAAACCATCGATTCTGCCACCTCTTCCACAAAGCCCCAGCCACAAAAACATGATGATTATTAGGATTCACAAGACCCATATGACCTGTGATTATGACAAAGGCCGACAAGAGTCACGTGGTTCTTGGCAAAAGGCAAAGGTCAAAATTTGCAAAAGAGCCTGCAAGGGACAATTGGCCCTTAGCAAAAGTAAAGGCCATTTTCCCTAACAAAAATTTTTTATTTTGCAGGAATACGACAAAACTATGGGCGGCACTATTCACTTTTGTACCCTCGACAAGTCACTATTCATCTACAGTACCGACAGTTACTATTCATGAACAATGACAGAGGACAAAATTTTCAAAAGTTCCACAGTACAAAGGCATCATCTTTTGACAATTATTGCATTACTTTCGGTGCATCATGACCGACAAATGGAATCATCTTTTGCAAAACAACACTTATCAAGACTCCTTTTCTCTCTATAAAAGGAGTGACCAAATGAAGGAGAAGGCAGAGCGAATTACACTTTCTCTTGTATTCTCTCAGTCTTCTGAAAAGCTTTCTTTAGTTTCAATTTCTCTCTCTCTGTCTCTCTCTCTCTCCAAATTGTAAGTCTCTTCTCTACAAATTTTCCTTATAAAATATCATAAGGATGGTGTTTGTGTAGTGCAATAATTGTTAAAAGGTGATGCCTTTGTACTGTGGAACTTTTGAAAATTTTATCCTCTGTCACTGTTCATGAATAGTAACCTGTCGGTACTGCAGATGAATAGTGAGTTGTCGGGGTACTGTAGTGAATAGTGCCTACCGACAGTTTTGTAGTATTCCTGTAAAATAAAAAATTTTTGTTAGGGAAAATGGCCTTCACTTTTGCCAAGGGCCACTTGTCCCTTGCAGGCTCTTTTGCAAATTTTGGCCTTTGCCATTTGGTATCAGAGCCATTGTGATAGCACAAGTTGGGAACGAAATACTGTGAAGTTAGTATATTGCATATCCATTAAGTGCATAGAGCCGTGTCTAGTATACGGTGGTGTTTAGCGTTGGTCAGCCAGTAAGTTAGGTGGTCCCGGTGGCGGTCCCATTATAACACCTGTCTGCATTTAGGGTTAGGTCATTTACTAGCAACATGGCATTTCGACTAAGACGACTGCTGTCATTTAGTTCCGATAGTAGTCATAGAGATGTCGTTAACTCAAATGAACAAAGAACAGGTCCTTTTTTTAGGGCACCCTTACCAGACAATTTTGCCAATTGGAACATACCTAGAATTGAGTTAGATACTATTTACAGAATTGGTACCTTTGAATTCATTAAAGCATATTCTGTCAAAACTCATGAAGAAGTCATAAGTTTACAAAATGAATTGCAAACAATTCCCATGATTAAACAAGAATCAATTGAAAGTCATTTACAAGCTAATTATCGTTTTATGCATATTGGTTTAGTAAAAGTTGCCATTAAACCTCTTCTAAAGAAGGGTATTAATGCTCCTACTTACATGGCTTTAAGAGACAAAAGATTAAGAAAATACAAATCTTCATTATTAGCCATCATTTAAACAAATATTTGCAAAGGTCTAATATTTTTCAATTGTTATCCTGATTTTATGGTTGATCTTACCTGTCCTATGACAACAGAAGCTTTGAAACTTGATGTGCACATTCAACGTAATGAGTTTCTAGATTTCAAAAACTTTGTTGTCATCTACAGGGTTTATTTTCGTCTTATGTCTACAAATTTGAATACAAGGTTTCTTAACCCTCTTCCTTCAAATTCGCAGGAAACAATTTTATTACAAATTGATGACGAAAAACCAACTGTTTTTACACCAAAACTTCTCAAATGGGATGAGATTACTCTCCCAGATAAACGAGAATTGCAAGAACCTCAACAACCTGCTCAAATCGAAAGAAGAGATGTTGATCAGATCATAGAAGAACCTGATGGCCGGGTAATTCTAAAGTTCCGATCAGCTTCAATAAGGGAAGATCCTTCTATTCCTGGTCCTTCAAATTATAGAAGATCTTTTTCTGATTTCTCTTCTGCTTCTGAACATTTAGATCACTCACAAAGATATCGCTTCAGGGAACCAATACCTGAATCGGTTCCAGATCCGCCCTCTCCTACTTCTTCTGACATCGGAGCTGCCATAAATGTCTTAACAAAACCTGGTTTCACCATTAACTGGGCAAACCTCAAAGAAGATTATTATTCAGTAATAAACACTTCTTCGCGCACATGGTTTGAACAAATGGATCGAAAACTTAGAGAGGAAATCCAAATTCATTAAAGCATATTCAGTCAAAACTCATGAAGAAGTCATAAGTTTACAAAATGGATTGCAAACAATTCCCATGATTAAACAAGAATCAATTGAAAGTCATTTATGAGCCAATTATCGTTTTATGCATATTGGTTTAGTACAAGTTGCCATTAAACCTCTTCTGAAGAAGGGTATTAATGCTCCTATTTACATGGCTTTAAGAGAGAAAAGATTAAGAAAATACAAATCTTCATTACTAGCCGCCATTCAAACAAATATTTGCAAAGGTCCAATATTTTTCAATTGTTATCCTGATTTTATAGTTGATCTAACCTGTCCTATGACAACAGAAGCTTTGAAACTTGATGTGCACATTCAAGGTAATGAGTTTCTAGATTTCAAAAACTTTGTTGTCATCTACAGGGTTTATTTACATCTTATGTCTACAAATTTGAATACAAGGTTTCTTAACCCTCTTCCTTCAAATTCGCAGGAAACAATTTTATTACAAATTGATGACGAAAAACCAACTGTTTTTACACCAAAACTTCTCAAGAAACAAATGGGATGAGATTACTCTCCCAGATGAACTAGAATTGCAAGAACCTCAACAACCTGCTCAAATCGAAAGAAGAGATATTGATCAGATCATAGAAGAACCTGATGGCCGGGTAATTCTAAAGTTCCGATCGGCTTTAATAAGGGAAGATCCTTCTATTCCTGGTCCTTCAAATTATAGAAGATCTTTTTCTGATTTCTCTTCTGCTTCTGAACATTTAGATCACTCACAAAGATATCGTTTCAGGGCACCAATACCTGAACCGGTTCCAGATCCGCCCTCTCTTACTTCTTCTGGCATCGGAGCTGCCATAAATGTCTTAACAAAACCTAGTTTCACCATTAACTGGGCAAACCTCAAAGAAGATTATTATTCAGTAACAAACACTTCTTTGCGTGCATGGTTTGAACAAATGGATCGAAAACTTAGAGAGGAAATCAAAAAGGAATGGATTGCAGATATGGAATGCCTGCAAATCAATTTTCCTTTTTTCCTCTGGTTTCCGACATTTGCTTCAAAAAGAGGAATCCAAAATGTCTATTCTATCCCTAGCATTAATGTCCAAACTAACCTCTTCAAAATTTGGCATTTCCAGAACAGTTCCAGTGTTTCTTCAATTCATCCCCCAGCTGATGACCTCAAACTCTTTCTCAAACGTGATGCCATCCTGGCTGCACCTTTTCGTAAGGGCCGGGAGGGAAATGAGTCAGTTAAACTTGATGACCTCAAAAAAGTCCATCAACAGGTCAATTACACAAACACCATCCTTCAAACCATAGCCGAACAACTCAACCAAGTATCTGTTCAAATTGCAGAAGCTAAATGCCAACAAAAGGTTAGCCCCAGTATTCATCAAGAAGACAGTGTGTCAAAACCGTTTTTCAAAACTGATAGTATTCCACGTGACAAAATGGAAGCCTATCATCAAGTAGCGTCTTCCAATACCCAGTATTTAAAGGTCATGACTGATCAACTCAAGGAATTAGATAAGTCTGTAAAGGCAAATCTGTTTCTTGCATTGATCAAACTTGTCAGATTAATCAAGAAGATTCTTCAGCCAGTAGTGAATCTGACGAAAGCACAACAGAGAGTGAGGCTGCCTTAAGAAAAGAGTCATAGAAGACACCTTCGAAGAATCCTTACCTCTAGCCATTAACAGAATCAACCATTGGAATAAGGGTAGTACAAGAAACTTTTACCCTAGACCAACACCCCCAGATTTACAATATGAAGAACGAGGAAGTTTTGTTTCTTCAAGTTCCGATGGCAAATCCATCTATCAATAGAACATAGATGGCAAAGCCGAACATGAAATCCTTTCCACCCTACAAGAAATGTACATGGAATATCAATCCTACAAAGTTCAGAGTATCTCCAATGCTGTAGCGGCTGTAGCCCTAGTCGTAGGATTTGCTAGACAATTGAAATCATGGTGGGATAATATCCTGACCCAAGAACAAAGAGATGCCATATTAAGCCATAAATATACCCGTAGAAACTCTTCTGGTATGGATGTTGAAGAAGAAGATGCCGTTGAGTGCCTTATTCATACAATCACTTTGCACTTCATTAAAAGCCCCAAAGAAGAGCAAGCAGCGGCAAAACAATTCTTATTAACCTTAGATGTCCAACCCTGACAGACTATAGATGGTACAAAGATGTCTTCCGTACAAATGTCCTAAAAAGGGAAGATGGCGCCCAAGATTTCTGGAAAGAAAGATTTATTGCAGGATTACCTAAGCTCTTCGGAGAAAGGATCCTCAATAAACTTAGACAGAATTTTGGAACAAATGACATCCCATTTGGTCTCCTTACCTTTGGTCAACTTAGTGGTACTATCAAAACTAAAGGTCTTAATCTCTGCAATGAAATTAAGATCCAATCCAAATACGAAAACGAACGAGCACGATGGGCACGTTTTGTGAAGCATTTGGAATTACAAAATTAGAAGCACCTTCTACAGCCCGAAAAAGAGCCCAAAAGAAACAATTCAAGCCTAAACCTAAACCAGCAGTTCGAAAGCCCAAACCTTTTGTCAAAACAGAACAACCCACACCTATTTCAAAACGGAAAAAGGCTAACAAAGGCAAAAAGCCCATAGTCTGCTGCAAATGTGGAAAAACAGGCTACAAAGCCTTTCAATGTAAAACTGAGCAGAAGATCAATGAGCTATTCTCAGGAGATCCAGAGCTCAAACAAAAAATGTTAGCCCTCCTTACCAAAGATGCTTCAGGATGAGAAGTAGAGGAAGACTATTATGCCTCAGACAGTGACGATTCTGAATACGAGTCTTCTCCTATTCATACCATTAATGTCATAACTTCCAAGCCACAAAAGGAATTCCTCTTAGAATTAATAGGACAAATTCCTGATCTTGATGCAAAAAGAGAATACCTCGAACGACTCAAAGGTATTATCCTTGAAGAAGATAAGACTCGTAAATTTGATCCAGGAGCGGCTTCTTCATCTTTAATCATAAAAATCTTTGAGCGATATCCCATCTCCAATCCCTACCAGCAAGTAACTACAAAGCAGTTACAAGCGGAGATTAATGATCTCAAAAATCAAGTCTGATTTCTCAAAACCGAGGTTACTATCCTAAAAACAAAAGACCTTGAGATTGAAGCCAAGGTATCAATGCTTGAATCTCTCTGCACCAATCCCCCAGCTATAATACAAACCCCAGAGATTTCAGGAATTTAAGAAGCTAAAATTCCTCAAGCCCAGTTCTTATAAACGATTTCAAAGGTTACATTTCAAAAATGATATTCAATTGTTAAACTCGTTGTTAAGGATTTCTCCGTTAATACAGTCGCTCTAATAGACAGTGGAGCAGACCAAAACTGTATTCGTGGAGGAATTGTTCCAACGAAATATTGCAAGCGAACTAAAGAATAATTAATCAGCGCCAGTGGCGATCCCTTGAATATTCTTTACAAACTCAGAAAGGGACATATTCAAAATAATAATTATTGCTTCAAAAATGTTTTTCTTGTTGCTGACAATATCTCCGATGATATGGTACTTGGAACTCCATTTCTTACACAAATCTATCCCTTTACTGTTAATGAATTAGGAGTTCATACCAGTATAATAGGAAACCCCATTTCTTTCCACTTTTTATCTTCAGCTCATCAAAAGGAAATTCTTGAGCTTCAGACTTCTTCAATTTTTAAGCAAATTAATTCTCTTCAAATCAAGCAAAGTCAAATTTGCCATTTACAGGAAGAACTTTCCTATCTTCGAATAGAAGAACAACTTCAAAAACCTTCTATTCAATTAAAAATTTCCGAATTCGAACAACTTATTAAGAAACAAATATGTTCTGACCTTCCCAATGCTTTCTCAGAACGTAAGAAACATATCGTTTCTGTGCCCTATGAGCCCAATTTCGATGAAAAAAATATTCCGACAAAGGCTAGACCTACTCAAAGGAATTTCAAACTATTAGAGCATTGCAAAAAGGAGATTTAAAGTTTACTTGATAAAAAGCTTATTTGTCCTTCCAAATCTCCTTGGAGCTGTGTCGCATTCTATGTTAATAACGCAGCCAAAAAGGAACAAGGAGTTCCTCGACTCGTTATTAATTACAAACCTCTTAACAAAGTGTTACAATGGATTCGGTATCCAATTCCTAACAAAAGATATTTGCTAAATCGACTTTGCAATGCCAAAGTATTTTCAAAGTTTGACATGAAGTCTGGTTTTTGGCAGATTCAAATTACTGAAAAGGACTGTTACAAAACCGCTTTTGCAATACCCTTTGGACATTACGAATGGAACGTAATGCCTTTCGAACTAAAAAATGCCCCTTCCGAATTTCAAAACATTATGAATGACATTTTTAATCCATACACATCATCCATCTTAGTTTACATTGACGATGTTTTAGTTTTCTCTAAAACTATCGATCAACATTTCAAACATCTACAAACGTTACTGCATATCATAGAAAAAAAATAGCCTTGCAGTTTCTGCATCAAAAATGGTGTTATTTCAGACAAAAATTAGATTCCTTGGGCATGACATTTATCAAGGTTCTATTAAGCCCATTATGCGATCACTTGCATTTGCAGACAAATTTTCAGATGAAATTTAAGACAAAAAACAGTTTGCCACTGACGATGCACAAAAAACCCAATAATTTTACGAGTTAATCCTAGTGGATACTCAATCTATCAATATCACACATACTTATGACAAAATCAACCCAGGACACATATTGTTTTCTAAATGTATTATCCGTCAAGTTCTTAGCACCCAACAATGGAAGAACCCCTTTGAAGAAAAGAGTTTTTCAATCCAATATACTCCACAAACCTATGACTACAACGACTACCGTATGGCGTGGTTTCGGGCATTTCTTCATTACCCAGAGACACACTCCTGGTTTTTCAATTTTCATGACAATTGTCCAAACCAATTTCCTATCTGGTTTTACTACTGGTGGACATGGTTTGGATGCAGTCTATCAGTACTACCAGTTGAAGCACAAGGAGGATGGGACTTCTGGGATAAGAATGTCTCATCTCTAGAAGCCTACACCAAAGAAGTCCAGTTCTTTCGCACTTTCAATATTGCCTGGATCTTCAGTTGGGAATATCGGCTACAAAATTATCTCAAAAATTCATTTCCCCTATCCTTAGTCCGAGTTTATAAGGTTAAATGGTGGAATGAGTTTAAAACAAAATTGTGCTGCAGTGAAAATGTTAAACATTACTGCAGAACACGAACAAAGAAGTTCACACTCCATAACTTGCACACATTTGAGAAACAAAAGGAAGCTATTGGGCCATCTACGCCACAGAAGAATGCCAGCCCAACTACTTCAACAAAAGCCCGAGTTAAAGGATTATCTCAAAAAGAAAAGGAAATCCTTGAACTCCTCAAAGACGATCCCAACATGCGACATATTTTCTTACAAAAAATCCTTGACAGAACAGATGATTCAGATGATGAAACCATCGATTCTGCCACCTCTTCCACAAAGCCCCAGCCACAAAAACATGATGATTATCAGGATTCACAAGGACCCATATGACCTGTGATTATGACAAAGACCGGCAAGAGTCACATGGCTCTTGGCAAAAGGCAAAGGTCAAAATTTGCAAAAGAGCCTGCAAGGGACAATTGGCCCTTGGCAAAAGTAAAGGCCATTTTCCCTAACAAAAATTTTTTATTTTGCAGGAATACGACAAAACTGTCAGCAGGCACTATTCACTACAGTACCCCCGACAAGTCACTATTCATCTACAGTACCGACAGTTACTATTCATGAACAGTGACAGAGGACAAAATTTTCAAAAGTTCCACAGTACAAAGGCATCACCTTTTGACAATTATTGCACTACTTTCGGTGCATCATGACCGACAAATGGAATCATCTTTTGCAAAACAACACTTATCAAGACTCCTTTTCTCTCTATAAAAGGAGTGACCAAATGAAGGAGAAGGCAGAGCGAATTACACTTTCTCTTGTATTCTCTCAGTCTTCTGAAAAGCTTTCTTTAGTTTCAATTTCTCTCTCTCTGTCTCTCTCTCTCTCCAAATTGTAAGTCTCTTCTCTACAAATTTTCCTTATAAAATATCATAAGGATGGTGTTTGTGTAGTGCAATAATTGTTAAAAGGTGATGCCTTTGTACTGTGGAACTTTTGAAAATTTTATCCTCTGTCACTGTTCATGAATAGTAACCTGTCGGTACTGCAGATGAATAGTGAGTTGTCGGGGTACTGTAGTGAATAGTGCCTACCGACAGTTTTGTAGTATTCCTGTAAAATAAAAAATTTTTGTTAGGGAAAATGGCCTTCACTTTTGCCAAGGGCCACTTGTCCCTTGCAGGCTCTTTTGCAAATTTTGGCCTTTGCCATTTGGTATCAGAGCCATTGTGATAGCACAAGTTGGGAACGAAATACTGTGAAGTTAGTATATTGCATATCCATTAAGTGCATAGAGCCGTGTCTAGTATACGGTGGTGTTTAGCGTTGGTCAGCCAGTAAGTTAGGTGGTCCCGGTGGCGGTCCCATTATAACACCTGTCTGCATTTAGGGTTAGGTCATTTACTAGCAACATGGCATTTCGACTAAGACGACTGCTGTCATTTAGTTCCGATAGTAGTCATAGAGATGTCGTTAACTCAAATGAACAAAGAACAGGTCCTTTTTTTAGGGCACCCTTACCAGACAATTTTGCCAATTGGAACATACCTAGAATTGAGTTAGATACTATTTACAGAATTGGTACCTTTGAATTCATTAAAGCATATTCTGTCAAAACTCATGAAGAAGTCATAAGTTTACAAAATGAATTGCAAACAATTCCCATGATTAAACAAGAATCAATTGAAAGTCATTTACAAGCTAATTATCGTTTTATGCATATTGGTTTAGTAAAAGTTGCCATTAAACCTCTTCTAAAGAAGGGTATTAATGCTCCTACTTACATGGCTTTAAGAGACAAAAGATTAAGAAAATACAAATCTTCATTATTAGCCATCATTTAAACAAATATTTGCAAAGGTCTAATATTTTTCAATTGTTATCCTGATTTTATGGTTGATCTTACCTGTCCTATGACAACAGAAGCTTTGAAACTTGATGTGCACATTCAACGTAATGAGTTTCTAGATTTCAAAAACTTTGTTGTCATCTACAGGGTTTATTTTCGTCTTATGTCTACAAATTTGAATACAAGGTTTCTTAACCCTCTTCCTTCAAATTCGCAGGAAACAATTTTATTACAAATTGATGACGAAAAACCAACTGTTTTTACACCAAAACTTCTCAAATGGGATGAGATTACTCTCCCAGATAAACGAGAATTGCAAGAACCTCAACAACCTGCTCAAATCGAAAGAAGAGATGTTGATCAGATCATAGAAGAACCTGATGGCCGGGTAATTCTAAAGTTCCGATCAGCTTCAATAAGGGAAGATCCTTCTATTCCTGGTCCTTCAAATTATAGAAGATCTTTTTCTGATTTCTCTTCTGCTTCTGAACATTTAGATCACTCACAAAGATATCGCTTCAGGGAACCAATACCTGAATCGGTTCCAGATCCGCCCTCTCCTACTTCTTCTGACATCGGAGCTGCCATAAATGTCTTAACAAAACCTGGTTTCACCATTAACTGGGCAAACCTCAAAGAAGATTATTATTCAGTAATAAACACTTCTTCGCGCACATGGTTTGAACAAATGGATCGAAAACTTAGAGAGGAAATCCAAATTCATTAAAGCATATTCAGTCAAAACTCATGAAGAAGTCATAAGTTTACAAAATGGATTGCAAACAATTCCCATGATTAAACAAGAATCAATTGAAAGTCATTTATGAGCCAATTATCGTTTTATGCATATTGGTTTAGTACAAGTTGCCATTAAACCTCTTCTGAAGAAGGGTATTAATGCTCCTATTTACATGGCTTTAAGAGAGAAAAGATTAAGAAAATACAAATCTTCATTACTAGCCGCCATTCAAACAAATATTTGCAAAGGTCCAATATTTTTCAATTGTTATCCTGATTTTATAGTTGATCTAACCTGTCCTATGACAACAGAAGCTTTGAAACTTGATGTGCACATTCAAGGTAATGAGTTTCTAGATTTCAAAAACTTTGTTGTCATCTACAGGGTTTATTTACATCTTATGTCTACAAATTTGAATACAAGGTTTCTTAACCCTCTTCCTTCAAATTCGCAGGAAACAATTTTATTACAAATTGATGACGAAAAACCAACTGTTTTTACACCAAAACTTCTCAAGAAACAAATGGGATGAGATTACTCTCCCAGATGAACTAGAATTGCAAGAACCTCAACAACCTGCTCAAATCGAAAGAAGAGATATTGATCAGATCATAGAAGAACCTGATGGCCGGGTAATTCTAAAGTTCCGATCGGCTTTAATAAGGGAAGATCCTTCTATTCCTGGTCCTTTAAATTATAGAAGATCTTTTTCTGATTTCTCTTCTGCTTCTGAACATTTAGATCACTCACAAAGATATCGTTTCAGGGCACCAATACCTGAACCGGTTCCAGATCCGCCCTCTCTTACTTCTTCTGGCATCGGAGCTGCCATAAATGTCTTAACAAAACCTAGTTTCACCATTAACTGGGCAAACCTCAAAGAAGATTATTATTCAGTAACAAACACTTCTTTGCGTGCATGGTTTGAACAAATGGATCGAAAACTTAGAGAGGAAATCAAAAAGGAATGGATTGCAGATATGGAATGCCTGCAAATCAATTTTCCTTTTTTCCTCTGGTTTCCGACATTTGCTTCAAAAAGAGGAATCCAAAATGTCTATTCTATCCCTAGCATTAATGTCCAAACTAACCTCTTCAAAATTTGGCATTTCCAGAACAGTTCCAGTGTTTCTTCAATTCATCCCCCAGCTGATGACCTCAAACTCTTTCTCAAACGTGATGCCATCCTGGCTGCACCTTTTCGTAAGGGCCGGGAGGGAAATGAGTCAGTTAAACTTGATGATCTCAAAAAAGTCCATCAACAGGTCAATTACACAAACACCATCCTTCAAACCATAGCCGAACAACTCAACCAAGTATCTGTTCAAATTGCAGAAGCTAAATGCCAACAAAAGGTTAGCCCCAGTATTCATCAAGAAGACAGTGTGTCAAAACCGTTTTTCAAAACTGATAGTATTCCACGTGACAAAATGGAAGCCTATCATCAAGTAGCGTCTTCCAATACCCAGTATTTAAAGGTCATGACTGATCAACTCAAGGAATTAGATAAGTCTGTAAAGGCAAATCTGTTTCTTGCATTGATCAAACTTGTCAAATTAATCAAGAAGATTCTTCAGCCAGTAGTGAATCTGACGAAAGCACAACAGAGAGTGAGGCTGCCTTAAGAAAAGAGTCATAGAAGACACCTTCGAAGAATCCTTACCTCTAGCCATTAACAGAATCAACCATTGGAATAAGGGTAGTACAAGAAACTTTTACCCTAGACCAACACCCCCAGATTTACAATATGAAGAACGAGGAAGTTTTGTTTCTTCAAGTTCCGATGGCAAATCCATCTATCAATAGAACATAGATGGCAAAGCCGAACATGAAATCCTTTCCACCCTACAAGAAATGTACATGGAATATCAATCCTACAAAGTTCAGAGTATCTCCAATGCTGTAGCGGCTGTAGCCCTAGTCGTAGGATTTGCTAGACAATTGAAATCATGGTGGGATAATATCCTGACCCAAGAACAAAGAGATGCCATATTAAGCCATAAATATACCCGTAGAAACTCTTCTGGTATGGATGTTGAAGAAGAAGATGCCGTTGAGTGCCTTATTCATACAATCACTTTGCACTTCATTAAAAGCCCCAAAGAAGAGCAAGCAGCGGCAAAACAATTCTTATTAACCTTAGATGTCCAACCCTGACAGACTATAGATGGTACAAAGATGTCTTCCGTACAAATGTCCTAAAAAGGGAAGATGGCGCCCAAGATTTCTGGAAAGAAAGATTTATTGCAGGATTACCTAAGCTCTTCGGAGAAAGGATCCTCAATAAACTTAGACAGAATTTTGGAACAAATGACATCCCATTTGGTCTCCTTACCTTTGGTCAACTTAGTGGTACTATCAAAACTAAAGGTCTTAATCTCTGCAATGAAATTAAGATCCAATCCAAATACGAAAACGAACGAGCACGATGGGCACGTTTTGTGAAGCATTTGGAATTACAAAATTAGAAGCACCTTCTACAGCCCGAAAAAGAGCCCAAAAGAAACAATTCAAGCCTAAACCTAAACCAGCAGTTCGAAAGCCCAAACCTTTTGTCAAAACAGAACAACCCACACCTATTTCAAAACGGAAAAAGGCTAACAAAGGCAAAAAGCCCATAGTCTGCTGCAAATGTGGAAAAACAGGCTACAAAGCCTTTCAATGTAAAACTGAGCAGAAGATCAATGAGCTATTCTCAGGAGATCCAGAGCTCAAACAAAAAATGTTAGCCCTCCTTACCAAAGATGCTTCAGGATGAGAAGTAGAGGAAGACTATTATTCCTCAGACAGTGACGATTCTGAATACGAGTCTTCTCCTATTCATACCATTAATGTCATAACTTCCAAGCCACAAAAGGAATTCCTCTTAGAATTAATAGGACAAATTCCTGATCTTGATGCAAAAAGAGAATACCTCGAACGACTCAAAGGTATTATCCTTGAAGAAGATAAGACTCGTAAATTTGATCCAGGAGCGGCTTCTTCATCTTTAATCATAAAAATCTTTGAGCGATATCCCATCTCCAATCCCTACCAGCAAGTAACTACAAAGCAGTTACAAGCGGAGATTAATGATCTCAAAAATCAAGTCTGATTTCTCAAAACCGAGGTTACTATCCTAAAAACAAAAGACCTTGAGATTGAAGCCAAGGTATCAATGCTTGAATCTCTCTGCACCAATCCCCCAGCTATAATACAAACCCCAGAGATTTCAGGAATTTAAGAAGCTAAAATTCCTCAAGCCCAGTTCTTATACACGATTTCAAAGGTTACATTTCAAAAATGATATTCAATTGTTAAACTCGTTGTTAAGGATTTCTCCGTTAATACAGTCGCTCTAATAGACAGTGGAGCAGACCAAAACTGTATTCGTGGAGGAATTGTTCCAACGAAATATTGCAAGCGAACTAAAGAATAATTAATCAGCGCCAGTGGCGATCCCTTGAATATTCTTTACAAACTCAGAAAGGGACATATTCAAAATAATAATTATTGCTTCAAAAATGTTTTTCTTGTTGCTGACAATATCTCCGATGATATGGTACTTGGAACTCCATTTCTTACACAAATCTATCCCTTTACTGTTAATGAATTAGGAGTTCATACCAGTATAATAGGAAACCCCATTTCTTTCCACTTTTTATCTTCAGCTCATCAAAAGGAAATTCTTGAGCTTCAGACTTCTTCAATTTTTAAGCAAATTAATTCTCTTCAAATCAAGCAAAGTCAAATTTGCCATTTACAGGAAGAACTTTCCTATCTTCGAATAGAAGAACAACTTCAAAAACCTTCTATTCAATTAAAAATTTCCGAATTCGAACAACTTATTAAGAAACAAATATGTTCTGACCTTCCCAATGCTTTCTCAGAACGTAAGAAACATATCGTTTCTGTGCCCTATGAGCCCAATTTCGATGAAAAAAATATTCCGACAAAGGCTAGACCTACTCAAAGGAATTTCAAACTATTAGAGCATTGCAAAAAGGAGATTTAAAGTTTACTTGATAAAAAGCTTATTTGTCCTTCCAAATCTCCTTGGAGCTGTGTCGCATTCTATGTTAATAACGCAGCCAAAAAGGAACAAGGAGTTCCTCGACTCGTTATTAATTACAAACCTCTTAACAAAGTGTTACAATGGATTCGGTATCCAATTCCTAACAAAAGATATTTGCTAAATCGACTTTGCAATGCCAAAGTATTTTCAAAGTTTGACATGAAGTCTGGTTTTTGGCAGATTCAAATTACTGAAAAGGACTGTTACAAAACCGCTTTTGCAATACCCTTTGGACATTACGAATGGAACGTAATGCCTTTCGAACTAAAAAATGCCCCTTCCGAATTTCAAAACATTATGAATGACATTTTTAATCCATACACATCATCCATCTTAGTTTACATTGACGATGTTTTAGTTTTCTCTAAAACTATCGATCAACATTTCAAACATCTACAAACGTTACTGCATATCATAGAAAAAAAATAGCCTTGCAGTTTCTGCATCAAAAATGGTGTTATTTCAGACAAAAATTAGATTCCTTGGGCATGACATTTATCAAGGTTCTATTAAGCCCATTATGCGATCACTTGCATTTGCAGACAAATTTTCAGATGAAATTTAAGACAAAAAACAGTTTGCCACTGACGATGCACAAAAAACCCAATAATTTTACGAGTTAATCCTAGTGGATACTCAATCTATCAATATCACACATACTTATGACAAAATCAACCCAGGACACATATTGTTTTCTAAATGTATTATCCGTCAAGTTCTTAGCACCCAACAATGGAAGAACCCCTCTGAAGAAAAGAGTTTTTCAATCCAATATACTCCACAAACCTATGACTACAATGACTACCGTATGGCGTGGTTTCGGGCATTTCTTCATTACCCAGAGACACACTCCTGGTTTTTCAATTTTCATGACAATTGTCCAAACCAATTTCCTATCTGGTTTTACTACTGGTGGACATGGTTTGGATGCAGTCTATCAGTACTACCAGTTGAAGCACAAGGAGGATGGGACTTTTGGGATAAGAATGTCTCATCTCTAGAAGCCTACACCAAAGAAGTCCAGTTCTTTCGCACTTTCAATATTGCTTGGATCTTCAGTTGGGAATATCGACTACAAAATTATCTCAAAAATTCATTTCCCCTATCCTTAGTCCGAGTTTATAAGGTTAAATGGTGGAATGAGTTTAAAACAAAATTGTGCTGCAGTGAAAATGTTGAACATTACTGCAGAACACGAACAAAGAAGTTCACACTCCATAACTTGCACACATTTGAGAAACAAAAGGAAGCTATTGGGCCATCTACGCCACAGAAGAATGCCAGCCCAACTACTTCAACAAAAGCCCGAGTTAAAGGATTATCTCAAAAGGAAAAGGAAATCCTTGAACTCCTCAAAGACGATCCCAACATGCGACATATTTTCTTACAAAAAATCCTTGATAGAATAGATGAATCAGGTGATGAAACCATCGATTCTGCCACCTCTTCCACAAAGCCCCAGCCACAAAAACATGATGATTATTAGGATTCACAAGACCCATATGACCTGTGATTATGACAAAGACCGGCAAGAGTCACATGGCTCTTGGCAAAAGGCAAAGGTCAAAATTTGCAAAAGAGCCTGTAAGGGACAATTGGCCCTTGGCAAAAGTAAAGGCCATTTTCCGTAACAAAAATTTTTTATTTTGCAGGAATACGACAAAACTGTCGGCAGGCACTATTCACTACAGTACCCCGACAAGTCACTATTCATCTACAGTATCGACATGTCACTATTCATGAACAGTGACAGAGGATAAAATTTTCAAAAGTTCCACAGTACAAAGGCATCACCTTTTGACAATTATTGCACTACTTTCAGCGCATCATGACCGACAAATGGAATCATCTTTTGCAAAACAACACTTATCAAGAATCCTTTTCTCTTTATAAAAGGAGCGACCAAATGAAGGAGAAGGCAGAGCGAATTACACTTTCTCTTATATTCTCTCAGTCTTCTGAAAAGCTTTCTTTAGTTTCAATTTCTCTCTCCCTCCCTCTCTCTCCCTCTCTCTCTCTCTCTCCAAATTGTAAGTCTCTTCTCTACAAATTTTCCTTGTAAAATAGCATATTCAATAATAGTTCTGCGAGTTTCCGATCCTGCTATTCGAGTTTATATGCATACATACATACATTCATGCATATATACATACATATATATATATATATATATATATATATATATAAATATATTCACATATATATATATATGTAAATATATATATTGATGTATAAATATGTGTATATATATTATATATACATATATATGTATATATGTGTATATATATATATATATATATATATATATATATATATA
>JAKOGI010002109.1:0-5000 GCA_029747015.1 Carnegiea gigantea
ACTTAGAGAGCAGGCTAGGGAGGCCTCAAGAGATGCAGCAGAGGACAACATAAGAGTGGGCGAGCACGACTCATAACGTATGCACACGTAAAACAGACTAGGCCTGCCCAAGTGGACTAGGAGACATCGAAGGAGGTGGGAATAATGGGCCAGATGTGGTGGGCTAGAAAACTAAACAAGATGATGCTAAATAGAAGACTTGGAGCCCTAGTTGAGTAGCGGTAAGGGCCAAGAGTTCATCAATGTTAAAGGAAGGTGGTTTAAGATGAGAAGGTGCATATTGTGAGAGTACTTAAAACATAAAAGAATTTTCATGAAAACTTATATGATGACTAAGATACACATGGTTGGTGAGAGGATCTAAACATTGATACCCATTGTATTTGGTTAGTATAACTTAGAAAAACATAATGAACAGATCATGGATAATTTGTTTGAAGAACTAGCCATGAAATTTGAAAAACACGAGCAACCAAAAGTTTTAAGGAACTAGTAATTAGGCACTTTGTTGAACAAAATTTCAAAAGGAGATTTATCGTTAAGTGTAGTTGTAAGTAGGCGATTCAAGGTGTAGGTAGTGTTATATACTGCATCCAACAAAAAAAGCACAGGCATAGAAGCTTGTATCAAAAATGACTTGGCCGTGTTAACAAGGTGTCTATGCTTTCATTCAGCGACACCATTTTGTTGTTGGATATCGAGGTAAGACTTACGAAAATAAATATCATGTTGTAGAAAGTAGTCTTGCATGGAGTAGTCGTCAAACTCCCTTCCTCTATCACTTTGAAATATTTTTATTTTTTAGTTTAAAAGATTTTCAACTCAAGCTTTGAAATTGCAAAAAATATGATAGACTTCTGGTTTCTTTCTCATGGAACAGATCCATGTGTAATGAGAGAAGTCATCAATTAAAGAAACATAGTACTTGTAACCCTTATAAGATAGCAAAGGCAATTGCCAAGCATCATAATGAGGTAACTGAAGCGGAGCGTTTGCACGATTTTTCACTAAATCAAAAGGAAGCCTATGAGACTTTGCCACATGATAAGTCATACAACTATCATGAAAAGAGGAAGTAAAGTGTAAAATTTTTTGTTTCTTAAGAACATCTAACACACGAGCACCACAATGACCTAATCGACGATGCCATTGATCTCAAGAGGAGCTCAAAGCAACACAAGCTAGAACGGGATGGCCAACAAGAAGGCAAAGAGGATAAACATTGCCAGCAGTAAATGCCCGCAAAAGGACTTCAGCTGTGGTTTTGTCCTCTATACAAATAGAAGTAGACTCAAAACTATGCGCAGTTGTTGTCATGACAAAGCTGATTAATGGAAGTAGATTATGATGACGATAAGGAAGATGGAGGACATGTTTAAGGTGCAATGGCTTATTATTGAATAAACAAATTTTGAAAGAAGCTTACCATCTTCAGGTGTTATATGGGATGCTACAGCCAAGTCACGATACCAGATTTGGTCACCAACATCGACGGGATTAAAGGTAGCGTATATAGAGAGCACTGGTTGCTGATGCGGCTAATACCTACAAGGACAGGCATTAGTAGAATAACCAGGAGCCTATCAAATTTGACAGACAGTATTGGGATGAGGGACTAAGATCCTTTTTGATTGATTAGTGCCTACGAGTAAAGTGTTAGTACAGGAAGTAGAAGCACAATAAGTATCAAACGATGAAATAGCATAGTCACATAAAATAGTGCCAACAGGCATACTTTTTGGGGTTGATGTCTGATTCTGATTCTGACTAGACTATTAGTTGTTACGATTGTTACCACCTCTGTTATTACGCCATTTTTTGCCACGCCCACTATGATTATGATTGCAGACACCTCCTTTACCTTTGTCGTTGAATGTCTGATTATTATCGTCGTTTTGACCACCTCTTTAATCAAAGACCCCAGTAGTGACAATGCCCATGAGACATGATGAACAGGTAGCTCACTATCTTGTTGAGATTTTGCACGTTGTTCATAAAAATTAACTTGGTGTGCAAGTCATCAAAAGAATGAGGTCCTAGCAATAAAGAATAAGCGGTGGTGTATTCGCGATAATAACACGATAAGCCAGATGTGGCATACTGAAGTAATTCAAGATCTAAGATAGGAGATTGAGTAACTACCAAAGAGTCTGCAATAGTCTTGATCTGACGAAGAAACTCATCCATAGATTGATCAGTAGCCTTAGACATATAAGTGACATCTACTTTAAGTCAAGTGCACATGCCAAACTTACAGTGTTAAACCGAGATTGCAAGTGCTGCAAGACGTGGAAAGAGTGTGGAATAGTACGTACATCACTCAATGTATCTTTGACGATGGTGGCAAATAACCAAGCACGAACAAGCTAGTCCACTCATAACCAATAGGCATGCGCTAGGTTGGCTCGAGAGGCCGCTCAATAAGAATATGGGACGGCGACTGCGGAACAAAACCATCTAACATCCCATCAAGTTGATGAAGGATCGCGAAAGAGGTAAATTGAGTACGTCGTGCAAGGTAATCATCAACTAATGTAAGAGTAGTGGTGACATATGTAGTAACATTCACGATCAAATAGAGGGAGGCAATGACGGAAGCCCACCAAGATCAATTATGGAGGCACTATCATCGAGCATACAGAAGTATGCTGAGAACTGATAATGTAACCAAGAGAGGCATAGGTCGTATACGTAGAATGAGACATGACAGGAGACGAAGATCCACAGACAGTCGACATAATAATAGTAGGTTGCGCAGCAGGCCCTGACACAACTGGAGAGGAGAACACCGAGAAAGGATGAGAAGAATAGTACGGTGGAGGTAGTGCTGGCGGAAAAGAGGAGTGTAAGATTGGATCTTTAGTGGAGAATTAAGTTGGAGTCACAAGTTCTACATCATAATGGTAGAGGCTTGGGAGACCGGAGTACTGGAGCCATGAGGAACTCCATTAGAATCTGCGATTGGGAGAAGAAGGGCTCATGGCTACCGAGAGATGTAGCGAACGCTGCTGCAATTCAATGCTTGCGGGAGAAGGAAGCAAGCGGCCAGGGCTTCTTGCCCGAGACCTAGGGTTAGCTCCGATACCATGCGCGATTTAATGAAATAATGACTCACCCGATAATGAAAGCCTAGAGGTATATTTATATTAGGAGTTGACCCTATCATAAATGTTCTAACATGATGCATACCCGTGTTTCATAAAATTAGTCAAGCTTTACTCAATGAACGACATTTTTGAAAATATATAATATAGGCAAATAGGCAAAATATATATATCAAAAAATATGTATACTAAAACAAAGTGAGAATGAATCTATTAAACGTAGCAGCAATGTGATCAACATCAGCACTAGTGATCTAGTGCTAGAATAGTACCCTACCATGGTACAAACTCGAGTTTGATTCCTAGCTGGTGCAAGCCAACAAGCTATGACGATAATTGTGCCCAATAGCGTGGCACGTAGGGTCTGCTACTTTAGTCCTCATTTAGGATGAAAACATAGGGCACTCTAATCTTGTTCATTTTTTCCCCAACCAACTTCTTTTTCACCAATATTTAGAAACTTTGATGAGTATAGCATGGTTAAAACAATAAACAACCCAGAAGAGGCACTCAGTCAACAACAATACAAATGAAAACAGCATAGACATACACAATCGACAAAGGAACTGAAGGATTCAACACCTCATATACAGCTACAAACGTAAAACACGGATAGATCTAATGAAAATTTTGGAGCCTTAATTAAATGAAATGTGAGTTGTCTATATGCGTATTAGGGTGTCAACTTTTTTTTTTTGTTTGGTATAAGTATTTGAGGTGAAATTAATAGCCTGAATAATGAGGTTTTAGTTCAGCAAGCTGATCAAATTAATCACAATTAATTTAGAAGCATCATATATAGATCTAGATCGACGCAATTAAATTTGCCACGCCGAAAAACTGAGGTACCCAATCTCCTTATTCACAGTTGACATCAAGTGCAAACCCCTTGGCCCTCGTCTTATGATCAAATTGAGCACTTCCTAAATTAGGATGCCTCAAAGGCCCCCTTTTATTGGTCAACCAATTGAACCAACCTTGCAACACTTTCAGCTAGGCCCCTTTGGATGCCTCCAGTAGGCATATAAAAGGTCTGCATCTTGTAGAGAGATCGTTGTGGGTCCACCCAATCGAGCATTGCCTCTAACTCATGTCCTATTGACCTCTTTGCAGCTTTCACCATGTGATCACCCTGGCAACCAAGCAACAATCAGGAATCAAGTTAGAATAGAACAAGGGGTTACGTTAAGTTAAATCTTTCACCATGTGATCAACACCCTGGCAACCAAGCAACAATCAGGAATCAAGTTAGAATAGAACAAGGGGTTACGTTAAGTTAAATCTTTCACCATGTGATCAACACCCTGGCAACCAAGCAACAATCAGGAATCAAGTTAGAATAGAACAAGGGGTTACGTTAAGTTAAATATGCTTAGTAATCCAATAATTAATTTCATGATAATAGTGAAATGAGCTTTGACCTTAATGGCATCTACAGTTAGGAGCAGAACAATGATCTTCTCTGAGAATTTTTGACGTTCTTCAGCATCATGGGCAATTTGGCTACGATAGGAGAAGTTATGAAACAAAACCCTCAGCTCCTTTAACTTGGACCTTGCAACTGCAAGCTCTCTGAGGTCACCAAGGGTTTGAGATCTACATGCCACGTAATCTCTATAGGTCAGTTGGTTCATGGCAGCTGCTTTTTGAGCTGATAATTCATTTCTTTTTCCCTTATCCTTGGCTGTTAGTGCTCTTTTAGCAATAGCTTTTTTCTACATAATCCCCTCTAAAAAAAGGAAGAAAAGTCATCGGCTGAAGTATGTCAAGGGCTATTTCTCTGTGAACTAAACATACAGAAGCAAAATAGGGATCCAGTTTGCTGCAAACTCTCATAAAGCCAAATTCAATGTGGTAAGCCCAAAAACAAGCCTAGTGTAAGGTTAGAACTTATAA